>VZTH01006760.1:35510-119471 GCA_013397815.1 Aleadryas rufinucha | reverse complement strand
TACACCCCTACCCCTCCCCCCTAGCATATTCTTTATTCTTTCGTGCCCAAACAGTTCACTCTGACAGCCTATTTATCACTCCTGAGACTCTGAAGTCAGGGTATTGCAAATCTCAGAGTTGTCAATAAACTCACTCATGTATCTATGAACTACTTTTTGTTTCCTCTCACAGGCTCAGGCATTCACTATTGACTTAATACCATTTTGACAGTACTTTTTAGTGAGGTTAGAAGTTGAACAGTTTTACTGTTGTTGGGCTGCAGCCAATGATGCTTCCATCTCAGCTGGGAGATAAAAAACCCAGAAAGTACAATAAATGTGTTTTTACTTCATTTTTCTATGTCAATCACATCTGTTACATTTACAGAATAGCACAAGGCCACACAGCCTTTTGGGCCACATGTGGCTCACAAAGAGCTCCAGTATGACACCCACGCTGGGGATGCATTTCATAACGAAAGGCTATACTCCTGTAATCGCCGTCTCAGGCAGGAAGAGAGCTGAAGGAACTGCTGAAACTGAGATAGAAAGTTGTCCTGGCACTCACTTGTATGTCCAACCCAGGTAAATCTTGGAGTGGAAAAGTGGGAGATGTGACTACTCCATGTATGGGATGTATGTTAAATGGCTGTTGGTATGTACTTTGATAAAGTTCAGTATGAAACTTTAGTAAAGTTTTTACTGTGTAGCTCACAAGTTCAGGGAAGTTTGTAGTTGTGGCTTGGATGGGCGCAGCAGTTGTGATGCAAACATGCTGCCAGGGCAGCAGTGCTGCGTTTATCTTGATTTTGGCCTGGATTCATCCTTCCTGGCTTACAGCTTAGTAAGTAAACAAGATTTCTTTGTACCTTACCCACTTGCTGGAAAAAGGTAGGGAAATTTAGGGGGCCGTGGAGCCCATTTATGTGCTGAATTACCATCTGACCTGTTGCTTAATAAGGTGACTATAGATACAAGCCCAGATGTGAAGCATGACAGCGTTAAGGGTAAATTTTAACCTTTAATTATCAGACATCTTTAGTTATGAAGAATGCTGTGATAAAAACCAGTGAAAGTAAAGACTTTAGCATGTCAGGGAAGCATCGAGCATACCGTGGTCTCTCACAATATAACATGAATAATAGATAGATTTCTTGTAATATGTTGACCATCAAAGATGTAGTTAGTAAACATTACCAGCTTCAGGGTGATCTTTCACAGTCCCTCTTCTGAGCCAGAAATTGTTGATGTGACAGTCAGCCACTTCAGTAAAGCTGGATAAGCCATTGAGGCTGGATCAGTAAGGATCAGTGTGCATGTAGAAAGAGGAAAGAAATAAGACCCTCATAGGCTATCAGGTCTTCATTCTTTTCTCCACATTACAGTACTCTTACACCCAGTTAGTTCAATTGCATGAAATTAATTTCTGTACACAATCTGGAAAGTCAGAGATTTGATGTTCTTGAAAAGCAAGGAATATGCTGTTAGCAGCTGCAGCTGGATGGGGAAAAGACTGGCCTGAGAATCTCCAAAAAGTCCTGATGGGCAGAGCAGATTCTTCTGCAAGATGTTGGAAGCTAAAGAAACTGAATGAGCAAACTGTGTCAGAGTGCCCAACTGCCAAGACACCCTTCGCACAAAAGTCTGCACTGAGTAAAGGAGAGTCACGAATGAACCTCAGCGTGCATGCTGTCAAACTCAAGGTAGTGACAAGACCAGGGAGTACCCAGAGAATGCCAGGAAGAATCAAAGGGCAGGAGGAATGGCAAGCAAATGAGACCACACAACAGCAGTCTAAAGCAGAGAGGTGAGGGCTTCCCTGCCTGGTACCATATCTATCAGTCACTTCAGCTGGCATGTGAACTCCCCTGGTGTCAATGTTTTTCAAGGTCTGACCCCTTAAGTCTGACATTTGGACTTTTCTGAGGCTGCCTTTTAGGAAGGAGTGGGACTGTGAGAGCTGCCCACCTGCATTCAGACACTGGTGAGAGGCTAGGGCATGGTACTGGAAGGATACTTTGGAAGTATCCAGCTACAGGCCAACAGGTAGGCCTGGTAAATATTAAGTAGACTGTAGCTTTGTGAACACTGCCTTATACAGCACAGGAGAGGTGAATAATGTGATATAGTTGTATCCACACAACTGTGTATCCTTGTTTTCCACATTAGGTCCTCTAGTCTCATTGGCTCTCAATTTATTACCCCCTGTTCCTAAGCTAGGGTTTAGCTAGGGTTTATTAACACTTTTCCTTGTGATAAAGCTCTGTGGTTTAACACTTTGGATCAAGTGCGTGAGAGATGTCAGATATAGTTCAAGAGTCCTTAGACCATGATGCTCTTTTCTAGATTTGTGTGTGGGAATTGAAGCTAGTTTTGCCTAAGTTTTGAGAAGCCCCTACTCTCAGTAAGTAATCCTCTTCCCTGCTTAGCAGTTTCTTGCAGAAGAATTACATAAACATGCCTTGAGAATCTGCCAGGTGTAATGTCTCTTTTGTTGTGCTTCTTGAGATAACAGAATTAAGCAGGAATATCATAAACTTCTTAATATTCTATTACACCTCATAAAAGCAATACTATCTTGGGCATAACAAGAACAGCAACTTTTGAATTTTATTAAGTTGTTTGGCAGCTAAGGAGCCAACAGCTCTCCCTAGATTTTAGATGCAGTGTTTGAAGATAATCTAAATGAATATCCTTTATGATTTGCCAGAAGGGGCAGAATGGGTGCTATGTGGCAATGATATAAATGGGTAGCTTAATCATTAGCTACTGCAATTCACATCTGGTTTAGGTACATAACCTAAAGTCAGTGGCAGTTTAAGTTAATTCACTGGCTGTGAACTGCAGCAGTTAGAACATCTGATTCATGATCCCTGGTGGATTATGTTGTGACAACTACTGCTCCAGCTGTGGGGGGAGGTCATCTCTCTAGCCTACTGAAGCTAAATGTGACAAAGAAAATGAATCAAAGCTGCAAGGTATTTTTCTCTGATTTGGGGAGAGCTTTTTTGTAAGGCTTTCTATTTTACAGTAAGCCTTATGCATACCTTGCAGGCTATTTGATGCTAGGCTCCATTCAGTATAAGCCACTCAGCATTCAGTGTTCCTTTTGCATCCTGCTGATCAAATCTGAGTGTCATAAAAGTTTCGTCCAACTCCACATAGGTGTATATGGCTTGTGTTCCTAGTGAATGAAAGTGTCTGTGGTTTTCACGCCTGCTGGTCTACCTTGTTGAGTTCCATCATTGCCCAAAACATGTGACTTACTTCTGAACACATAATTTATGAAAAGAAAATTGGCAGAAGTAGTTGAAGTATACTTGCTGGCGGTTTTTGGTCTTGGTATGCGTGTTACATTTTCCACCACTGATATCTGTACTAATTAACATACATTCAAATAACTAAGACAACAATCTCTAAGTTGAGTGCATCTCGTGATATCAAACATGCATCTGTGCTGACTGGATCACTAGAATACAGATGTTTTCCTCCCAAACACAGCTTCCCATTCTCTTCTTTCTTTGCAGCATTCTAATTCAGTCTTACCGGCTTTAATCACTGACTTGCTTTTGCCACATAGAATTTCCATTTCTAGATAAATCTTACAAATATCACTGGTATCTGTGATCTGAATGTCTGCTTTTTAGTACACATTGGATATCTCCATTATGTACACATTTCTCAAAGACTGAAAGTGCATATTCTCTGGCCCCTCTGGAAAAAAAAAGTAACTAATGGCATTTATTAATTTTTATTGCATAATTTGCTTTGAGACTTTTTGGCTGAAACTGAATTATATTTGGCTGTTTAGGTCTTCCTGTGTTGCTGTAATGCACAAGCACTTGCCAGGTTGCTTTTATTCTTTGCTTCAGGTCAGAGTGCCTGGGAAGGCAGTACAGCTCATCTAACCTAATCCTTGGAGTAACTCATCCAGGTTCTTTTAAAGTCAGTTTTAAGAAAAACACTTCCAATGTATGTTTCATTTCATCCTAATATAGATATCCAAAATAGGTCAAGTGTATGCATTCTAGAAATGCCTGAGGTTAGAAAAGCTGAATCACTTCCCAAATGTCCCAAGAACTGCAGTCAACTGCAATTCTGCCAGAGAGACTTCTATTTATTTCCCTGGTGTTGCTGATCATAACATTGGGTGTTATTTCTATCTGTTGCAAATTCCTCAAAGTTGTCTCCACTTCAATACACTGGAATGCTGTGCATCCTTTTGAATTTCCACACATTTTAACAGTCCCTATTGGTGGTCAAACAGATATTCTTCCTTTGTAAATTTCTTCCTAATCATGCTCCCAAGCATCTATAACTGCTCAATGCTATGCAATATTAAGCAATGTACCCATTCACTTCCGTAATTCTTGGCTTTGGTAACAATAGTACAGAGCAGGTAGGTCATGTTTAATTTAGCTGAAAGCACATGAGAACAATGTTTAAGTATATGTAAATATGCAGTTAACTAAGTGCAGTTTAGCCAACTTTAGCAGTAACACCTCCTTTTCCCATTCATTTCATTATTTCTATCTATCTTCCCTCACAACAGAATGACAGGTATGAGACAGCAGTGAGGTTGGTAAATTGTTTTTAGCTATTTCCAAGCAAATTATATCCAGGACATATCCCAGCCTTCATACAGAACTTGCTACAAGAATACTGCACTGTACTGTCAGGATTTATTTTCTGTTTTCTTTATGTGTCTAGTGTATGAATTACTTGTTCCCCATATAGTTTAAATATGTTCATTAATTAATTGATTTCAGTGGGGCTTTCTGTATCTGTAATATTAAGCATTCCTCTTCTCCTTGGGACTCCATCTCCCTGGTGTAGGCTGTTTTAAATCAGTGCAGCCATGGCCTGTGATGGTCCAAACGGGGAACTGTAATGGTTTCAGTTCGCCTTTTTTATCTTTTGTGAGACAGGAGATTTGGAGGAATATAAAACAGGCTCAAAACTTAAAGAATATGAAAAGTTTATTAACAGAACTAAAAGAAAGAAAAAGAAATAATAAGAAATTAAAGCAAAACACCTCTTTTTGCTCCTACACCCCCTCCTCCCTTTTCTTTTTCCCAAACCAGCACAAAGGATAACAAACCATGATTTTTTCGGTCAGTATTTACAGTTCTTAAGAATTTCTCCACTATTTAAGGAAATAGAGGTCTGTTTTGCTGTCCGTGGTTTCCCAAAACTGTATCAGCAACAACCTCCCACCCGGGCAACAAAGCTGCTGCTGGGNGGCAGTCCTCAGAAGCCTCTGCCGGGTGGTCTTAGCTAATTGCAGTGGTTATGGCTGTTTTCTCTGCTGCCCAGGAATCTGAGGGATTCTCCCACCGGCACACTGGCACCCTGGGGCCATGCCCCGGCACTTGGCGGTGGGGGGGGAAAGGCCGAGGCTGCTCCGAGGAGCGGCTTCAGCCCCATGTCCTCCCCCCTCCTGCAGGAACGGCAAAACCAAAAAAGAGGCACTTCCTGTGTCCTCCAGACTTTATATATGGAAATTCCGAAAAGCGCTACTGGTCAAACGAGCTGTCTGTCAGCTCAGGCTCAACCTATCACACATTGGTACCTGCATCAGAAAACTGCCAGCTTCCCCTTCCCTGGACTGTTCTGGTGAATGTACAACCACATTCAAATAGTCTGTGGAAGATATTTGTACCTCTATGAAAACACACTGACTCACCTTACTAACACTGTGATGACACTTAGGCTGTAACCCAATTTACTACCAACTGAATTGTACATCCTTTCTCAGGGAGGAACACAAGAAATGCTCCAGAGCCTATTGAATGGCTGAAGAGTCTTGGACTAAATTTATAATTCTGCTTGCAGTTTGCAATATCCAAGTGATGGTGTATATAATTTTAGCCTTTGCTGTTCCATTTTGAAATCTGTGATGCTGTGGAAGTCTTTGTAATCTGCTGGCATATTCACTGACGCCCCATTGCCTATTCATTATTTAGTTTTTGGTTTGCTGTGTGCTTCTGCCTTGTCTTTGCATGTCTGATAGAGCATTCAGGCATTATTTTTCCCTCTACTGATAGTGTGCTCTCTCATCAAACCTTTCCCCAAAGTATTTTTTCTATATTTAATCATACAGCAGCTGCCATCCTCTCTTTCCCTTTTTGTGTGTTTGTAATATAGACAGCAATACCAAAACAATGCTTACTATTCATGATACAGTGGTGTGTGGCATCGAGCAAGAGCTGCTTCATGTTTTGTAGGTATATGGTCACAGGTTGATAACTCTGGGCAAACATTTAGATTCCTTGTGTAGTTCTGACAGGGGAAGGTGGGGATTTTTTTCTTCTCCTTTGTAAGAGAAAAGTCTTATTTACAGTATCTGTAGATTCTTTCCCTTATTAAGGTAGTATATATATTTTCTTTCCTCTTTTCTTTTTATGTTTATATATTAAAAAAACTGAAGCAGAAAATAAAGTCTAGATTTCTGCATTTAAATTAACATTTTGGTTTGCAGTGGTACAACAGTTCTGAAGTGAAATGTCTGATCACTGTCACTCGCTGCGTGCACTGGTTTAGTCTACAGAGCCATGCTGGTGTGTGTCAGCCAGAGCACTTTCAGAGAAAACTAGCCAAGAAAGTCAGCTTGAGATCGGTATCCAATGGACTCAGCACTTTAATGGGAACCTAAAGGTCAAAACTGATTAATAGGTCTTAGGACAGCCTTAACTCAGAGGGGTGTTTGGAACATTTGGTTGTGGTGACCACCTGAATCTAGTCATCTCTATCCGAAACCTTGTAACATGTAGACGTGATGGCTGCTGCATTAACTGCTTTGATCTACTAATCTGCTTCTATTGTGATAAATTATTTTGTAATGCAGATAGTTCTTGAGCTTTTCAGAAAGCTGATAAAATAAATATGATCAACACAGCCTCATTTTCACTTGTACTATGTTAGTATTGGTACTTAGTAACAAACAACTTAAAAAAATCCATTAGAAACAATTTCCTTCAGCTGTGGTCTGAGAATATTGATTTTGAAACTAAAAAGTTTTAAATCAGATGGTTGCATGTGGGCTTCCCACAAAAATGTTCTAACTTTTAGGACTGATGTGATCAATTTCACTCCAAATGCTCTTGGTTATTACAGCTGGCAGCATATCCCAGCAAAGCTAATCAATAAGCACTAACATGCAGATTGATATCATCCTCTGTCAGGCAGTTAGGACTTTAATGTATTTGCAGAACAGGACTCTGGGAGTGAAAAATAAGAGAAAAAATACTAGTTTATTGATTGTGCTCCTGTGACCCATTTCCTATACTTTTTTACTCCATTTGTCACAATGCAGCTGGGATAAGCATACATATGCCTGCGCACCATTCCACAGCAAACTAACAGCTCTGCATTTAATGAATTTGACTTAATAAAACATTATCACGAGAAGCTTGTGACCTAATCAGATATAATATCAATATTTAGAGAGATACTCAAGCCTACTTTGTCAACAAGGGATAGCCACAAGCCACACTGGAATGTTCTGCTTTCAGTTGTTGCAACGGCAAATGTGTTCAATTACAGAATTTTTGGAATGGAAGAAAGATTTGTTTTCTTTACTGTTCTCATAGTTCAAGGAGATAAAACCATTTTTACTGAGAATGGAAACAAATAGACCTTTAGGCAGGCTACTTTTATTACCACTGGAAGCTCTCTGGAAAAATGAAAGAGTTTCACCTTAGCTTCCATCTTCATCCACATGAAATAGATTCCAGTGGCATGGGAAAAATACAGATAGAAAGTAGTCTTTTCTCTGGCAGTAGAAGCCTTCAATGCACTTTATGTCCTTGATGACTCTCAATTAACCCAGGCAAAGGAGATTAGTTCTGACCCTTTAGAGAAACACAGACAACACTGTCCTCCATATGAAACTGAAACACAAGAAATGTGTTTTCAAAGTGATGGTACAAGAATTAAAGGAAATTGAAGAAGAATGTGAATACTGAAGTCTTAAATGGATTTCTGAGAAACCAACAGAACTCCTGAGGAATTTAAGAATGCCTGTCATCTATAGCAAACACATAACCTATGTCAATCAAATGAACTCTTTTGACAGCACAGAAAAAAATGACCTCTGAGGAAAAACAGATTTGTTTGTGTTGTCCAAGGAAAAACTCTGCTCATTCTAGATCACATATGCTCCTTCTAAACTGCTATTCTAATTGTGCAAGTGTAGCTTTACACTAGAAGACACGATACCTAGATAAGGAGCTATACTGATTAATGCTCTCTCTTCCAGACATTGTAGATTGGACATATTAAATACTGTAAGTAGATATGACATTTGGATTTCAACCTATAATCCCTAATCTCTATTATTTTCAATATGACAGGCTAATGCAATATGGATTCATAACCCATGAACCACAGCTTGCCTACTGCAGATATTGTGTTTAATATAAAGATAAGATTTAGAATTCTTGCAGCTTTTGAAGATGATGTAAGAAGTGTTTGGGATTTACAGAAAAAAGAGCAGACAGGAAAAGCTGAAGAAATGTACTGTCTCCTTTCAGTAAGATTAGCTGTTACAATACTATGAATATGTGGGACAATGGCTGCAGAAAGTTGTGTGAGGTTTTTCTGAGGCCTTAAAGAGCTACCTCTGAAATTAAGTCAATACCTTCTCCACCTTCCCTAACAGGGGAGATAAGGTGACTAATGTTTCTTGTTTGCACCAGAAAGCTTGTTAACTGGCCACAACTGGAACAAGTAAAGCTGACTGTGCCCCTAAATGTAACAGGTGACAGATCAAATAGACCAGGACACTTCCGGGTCAGACTTTCATGACTTGTGGGACACCTGGGATAGAGTCAATGGGCAAAAATTAGGCACATGGTGCTGTGTGTGGCTATCCTCCCCTGCCTGCAGTGAAGGTGTCCTTTTAGACCCATCCTGCTGTCTGTATGACAAAATAGAATTGCACAGAATAGAATAGAATCATTTCAGTTGGAAGTGGCCTACAATGATCATATGGTTTGCTGATGCATCTTGGTTGCCTTAGGGAATCTCAGATGGCATGATGTGAGTGAGTCTGCTTAAGCAACAGATTTTCTGAGCCTAGTATTCAAACAGCACAAGGCACTCCTGAAGTTAAGTACTTCATTTTAGTATGTCAAGCCAGTGAGGTGCCTACACTTCCAAACCCAAAATGGTGCTTTGGTTGTTCAATGTCAACTATGTCTGGGAGTAAAGAAGTGATATTTGGAAATTTCGCATGCAACAGCTTAACTTTGAAGACAGAAGGATGGATTGAAGAACTTGATGTTCTGTTACATGCTTATAACTAATGTCTGAATAAAAAGCTTATTTTTTCAGACAGTTAGGCCCACTTGCAATTTTTGTACTAACTAAATCAAAAAGAAATGACAGTGCTTCACAAAGTAATGGGATGGAGAAAAATAAAAGATGACTGAAGATCCTCCAGGATCTTTCCTCCAGGAAAATTAAAGGACAAAGAATGATCATGGTTGACCTTTGTTAAGAAGAGCAACTTCATTAGTTTGTAATAGAAAGCTGGAAACTCTTATTTTTAAGGCTTTACTTGGTCTAACTTCTTTCCTGTCTTGAAGCATTAGCAGTTATGCACAAACATGGTGATTTCTCATATTAGAGGAGAGTATTGACAGAAAGCACAAACATGGAGGGTCCTGTGAATATGAATGAAATATGTGATGAATACTGGAATAGTGAAACTAGACTTTAAAGTGATATCACTCTTACACTATTAAACCCTACACTATGTGAGTTCTTAGAACAGACCCTCTTACTTTTCATGTTGACATATTTGTCTGCAAAACTATTCCTGGCATTATAGAATTCTAGAATCATTTATGTTGGAAAAGACTTTTAAGACCACTGAGTTGACCTGTAGAACTAACACTGACAAGTCCACCACTAGACTGTGTCCCTAAATGTCATATCTACATGGCTTTTAGTTATATCCAGGGATGGTGACTCAACCACTTCACTGGGCAGCCTGTTCCTATGCTCAATAACCACTTGGTGCAGCAATTTTTTGTAATATTCAATCTAAACTTCTTCTGGTGCAACTTGAGGCCATTTTCTTTTTTCTATTGTTTGTTACTCAGGAAAAGAGATTGACCCCAACCTGGCTTCAACCTCTTTTCAGGCAGGTGTAGAGAGTGAATAAGGTCTTCCCTGAGCCTCATTTTCACCACACTAAACAACCCCAGCTCCCTCAGCTCTGTATAGGACTTGTGCTTCAGACCCTTCTCCAGCTTTGCTGCTCTTTTTTGGATGCATTATAATATAAATGTCAATGTATCTGAGTGATATCAAGACTAGTGTAGGATGTTGTCTAGTAGAAACAAGATACAGATGGATTTTATCTGGTATCTATGCTCCTGCTCCTCTCAAGATGAATTAATTTTACTCAGTTTGGTTTCTTTGCCAGTAGATGTATTTATCTAGCCACTTACCTGATTTTAAAAACTGTTATGTCCATTGCTATGCAAACATGAGTCATAGTATGGATTTTTAATTTTGACTTGATGTCGCTATTTAATTTTTTCTTATGCATGCTTCTATCTTTTGAAGTCTGACTTCCACCATAAAAGTTTCACATCACAGAAGTGCTGAATCAGCAAAGGTTCCTCCCCCATGCCAATCCTATTAGAAACTAGCAGTTTATAGTAATAATTTGTTAGAAGTATAGCAATACTTCCCGTTTTCCTATTTAAATCCTCACTTTCCTAGATAAAAGATTTCCCATCATACTGCATAGAATTTTTGCAGCTTTCTGGTTTTTATTCAATTTATGTTATTTCTTCTCTGTTTGGCATTTTTGTACTAGAATAAGCAAATATGTTCTACTTACTTTAAAGGAAGGTAGGAAGTGCAAAATGAGAGCCACACGAGCAAGTAGGAAATAAAATCATGCTGTATGGCTGGCTTGTGTTTTTGACTTGTCTGCAGGTCAATCTGCTGAGGACACACGGAAGACATGACCCTTAAAATCTGTCTGCATAAACCACAGGTGACTAATTTTCTAAGTAGGAAGCAGATACTGGATCTGTTGAAATCAGTGGGAGGCTGGGTCCTGAAATATCCTCATGCATCTGTTAGTTAAGGATATATTTAGACAGCATAAATTCTACCTATATCCAAATGTCTTGTCAGCCGAGGAATGTTTCAAACACACTCACACAATATCACAAGAGCTAGACAAGGTACCAATTGATATAGAACTTTAGACATGAAAATTTAGAATTTAGGCTCATGAGCTGTGGAAACCCCACTATTTCCATGGCAGAGATACCTATAGGGTATTCATTTTAAGGGACTCAATTACCTATCTTCTCATAAAGCAGCAGTCTTTGGATACAGATGATCAGCTGAAGGAGATCTATATTACAATTCTGTCAGACAAAAGTGTCTTTTAGAGTAGAGCTGAGCAGAATCTGCAGACCCAGCAAGAAGGCTCCAGAAATTAAAAACCTACAGAGAGACTTTAGATGCTAGTTCTGGGAGATCTGGTAAGGGAAGCTATGAAATTCCCCAAACTCAAAATGCAGAAAATGACTCAATGCAAGTTGAGTCAATTAAGATAAGGTTTGAGAAAGAAACTGAAACCAGTAGTTCTAAGACTGTTCCAGATATCCTTGGGGGGACCCCATCCTCAAAAGGTAAAGCATATGTGTGGAATCTCTACAGCTTGAGCACAGAAACTAATGCTAAGTATTTTCCAAGTTTTAGCCAACTACCCAAACCCTCATGATGTATTTGTCCTCTTGCTCACATTGTATTCTGAGGTAAGGTTTGCAATGATACAGACTCAAAAGCAGTATTACAGTACATGGGGTTTCTCCCTAAATAAGATATTTAATTAGCTGTTTTATAGACAAAAAAGGTAATTATAGGCAAAATTGTAAAAACATGTAAAAAAAATGGAAAACCTCACTTTCTTTGTGAGAGATGAACATTCTGTTTTCAGATTTGTATGCACAGTCTGTGGGAAACAAATGATGTGTCAGTACTCAAATGTGCCAAGAGAATGCTGATACATTGTGTACTTCACTCTCAATTATCCATGGACTCTTTATCCATGTTTCCAATTAACCATGTCATGGATGCAAGAAAATGGAACTGGCTCTCTGCACAGCTGGTTGGTTTTGGCTTGGATTAACTCAGGTGCAGTTGAAGCATTTCATCAGATTTCATGTGTATAGACCCAATACCAACAGCTCACATAAACCTGATCTGCTAGATCAGACTTGGTGTGGGTGTCTCTCTTTTTCCTACCATCTTCTGTGAAGTGCCAATTCTCGTCTGAATGGCTTCGGTCAAATTTGAATTCCTAGCTCCTGTTCAGAGCTGATACTACTGGACCAAGGGGTGGTTTTGCAAAACTGTACAGCCTCAGATATCAAGAAGGCTTGTCAGAGGGAACTCAGAAGCTGGCCAGTGCTAGGGCAAATCTGATGTTGTGCTATGTCTGGGTTAAGAACCCTACCCAAGTCAGTAGCACTTGAAGCTCACATGTACCAAGTGAGTAGTTTGAGTAGGTCTGGTCCTCGGTAGAGCCACCAGAATGTCTCCTATTAATGTTTCCCAGGTTGCATGATCTGGGGTGACCCCAGACCCTACTTCTGTGACAGAAAGCTTTTACAAGCTTAATTGGTAACGGAGCTACTGAACAAAGTCCTTATTTAATGGAAAACATTAGAGCCACAGTATACATTAGCATGAGTCATTTCAGCTTGTCTTGAGATAGTCTGCTTGGCTCCTCTCATTTTTCATTGCTCTCTGTTTGCTGTTTATATAAGCCAAATAAGTTCAATTTTACTATATCAGCAAAACTGTCCATTCTGTCCATGTTCTAGTAACCCAGTCAGCTAAAATAAGCTTCTTACTTCTCAGCCTTCTGTCCTCTCTTCAGCTGGGGAATATGGGACAGATTTATTTCAGAGGTCATACACTGCCCATTGGCACTGTATGTGAGGCATACACTCAGCAGCATAGTTGCTACTGTATCATGCGTGATGAGTATATTCTCTCTCTCTCTTTCCCTAGCAGGTGGCTGCTTCAGGCTGTCCATTTTCATGCCTACACAGTAGACTTTTCTCCCTCATTTGAAATCAAAGACTCAGTGACAGTAAGGCTGAGTCTTGAAGTTTATGTTCATTAGAATGGACCCTTTCAGTCCTTCCTCTGTGCTGTAATAGGCTGGTGCCACAGCATGCTATGAGCAGAGCTGCTGAGGTGAATATACGGAGTATATTATTTGGAGGGAATAATGAGACAACTGCAAGCTTCTATAGAGCCAGAGCAATTGCACAGATCCTTTTTTTTTGTTTTCAGTCAGCTTAATTTGAGGAAAATTCCTCAGCAAAATGTACTAAATGCAGGCTCAGGAAATTATCCCATACTCTTTTCCTATTTTGTAAAGAGAATGGAAGCTCCAGTTCTCCATTTTACAAAACAAGATAAAGCTCCCTTGAATATTTCTTTCAGAGACTGACTAGAGTCCTATTGGCTGTTGGATACCTACCAAGAGGGTAGCTCATTCTGGAGGCTAGCTTTTTGTCACTGATTCCTTCCTCTGTCCCCTCCCTCACCAAGGGTAAGCATGCCCACAGGAAAATTGATCATGTCTAGTCTGCCTGAACCTGGACACTTCAGGGAGTTTTTATGGCAGCAATCAACTTCTTCTCTGCAATCAGTCAAATGTCTTCTGTCCTGAGCTTGAAGATATTACTTTTGATTGTAGAGTCATTTAGTCAATCTATGTTACTGAAAATATCGATTATCGACAAAGGAAAAAAAGGATGAGTATGACCACACAGGAAACTTCACAACCATAATGATTCTACCGAGAATGTGGGCCAAGGCATCACGCATTTGTACTTACACTATTCGGCTCAAATCTCCAAAAACTTCTCCCTTGACAGAGATTTCCTACATAGGAGGACAACTGACTAATGTATAAAAGTTTAGGACTCAGGCTTCTAGACGAATTGCTGTGTTTCAACAGCTTACTGTGCTGAAGTGAGCTGTGGTAACTGTGTGAATGCAGCTGAAGCTGTATGACTTCACATTAAACTTTGGCAATGTGGGCTGACAATCCCTGCACGCCCGCTGAGCAGAAGTTGTAAGGCCACAGAAACTTGATCAGGAGTAACTTGGTGCAATTATTACCAAGTTTTCAGCTGACATTATAGCTCAGATTCCTTCTTTTCCTAAAAAGCAAAAATGTGAAATTGTCTTGGTACACAGCATCTGACATGAGGAAGAGAAGGCAGAAAGGACAGATTGTCTTCTCTGAGCTGAGCTGGTCTAAAGTTCAAGTCTGAGGAACAATTTGTGTGGCACAGATGCTTTCAGGACTGACTGTTTTTCATCAAAAACTGTTGGAGATTTGGAGAGTTATAAATAGCACCTACTTCATTAGCCAAGACCTCAAAGACTTCAAGCACAGGTGCAGGGATTTCTACAGGGATGAGAGTGGAAAGATCACTCTCAGTGGGACTGCTATGTCCTTGAGAGTAAAAAATCACAGTTCTTTTCTGTGGTTTTTGCTGCTGAATAGAATATAATACATAAACTGACACGGGCCACAGAGAAACAATTAAAAGAGATCAAATGTTGATTCTAGTAATACATCCTTGGATTATTTTTGAAATTATTTGAATAGAAGCTACTGTTAAAATGATAACATCTTGTGAAAGTGTGTGATCACTGGCTCCCATAAACAGTGAGAAAAATGGATTAATGGGAAGTATGGTACCTGATCAGAATGTTAATATCTTCATGCCTTGTACATCAGACCACAAGACACTTAAAAAAAAATTATCTCTGCCATGAACATCTGTTACCAGTCAAGCAAATGCTAACAGCAGCAAGCAGCCTTTCTTTCATCCTGTGCAGAGGTTCGTCATTACACATCTCCAAGTTCAAAATGAAGGTCAGACTGGAAAGGTGAGAAACATAAGAGTTCTACAGCACGTAGTCCAAAAACCCCCCAAGGTTATAGCTCTGAGCTCTCCTCCTGAGTATCATTCTGATCTACAGCTTGGAGAGATGTCATCTTTGTACTACAAACAGGAGGAGACAGCTTAGCAACAAAAACATAACAGTGTCTGAGCAATGGTTTTAATGAAGAAGAGGACAATAAGAAGACTTCAGCAACTGGCAACAGAAGAGGAAAGTAGTACAGTCAAGGAACTTCTTAGCTTTGAGAATTTGAACTTTCTTTTTTTCTGTCTGAACCAAAACTTTCAAACACCTATTGAAGCCTATCAGTATGTCCTGTTATTAAAATAAATCAGTGATTGAAACCTATAATAAATGAAATGTTTTGACTAATGATATTGCATGTGGATTTGAAGACTGGGACCTATGCAAAAACAGGTCAAGATTCTTATAGTACTAAACAGGCTGAGATTTTTACAGCACTAAGATGTAATTTAGTATTGTAATTATTTCACATTTGCACAGCTGTATCCAGATGCCTTAAAATTAGTGACATATGCTATTTTTAAGTTTATACAGTTTTTTCGTCTATTTGTGGTCAGAAAGCTAAGCAAAAGGAATCTAATACATTGATCTGAAATGCAGATTGAGTGATTTCTTAGAACTCTTCATATCAAGACTCTCAGCCTTAGATCTATTATCAATAAAGCCCACTTCCCTAAACAGTCATGTTCTTAACATCCAGAAATACCAGATAAAAAACCTGTCGAAAGATATCAAAAAAGCTCATAATTCTGGGAGTGATGCCAGTAGACTGGATATATTAATTAAAATAAATCTTGAAGGTATTGTGTGAAACAACTAACTGGACTTTGCAGAAGAGAAACCACATTGCAGTAATGAATGATAAAGCAAGTAAGTATTTCAGCCAAATTATTTAGCATATGGTGATACTACAATAAAGTTAGTTTAAAATGTTTTGTTTGTTTTGGCTTTTTACCTGCACTATTGCTTTTTGCTCCTTTGAGATTTCCATTATAAGGGTCAGAATACTTCAACACTTTGAAAATTCACTAACTTATAAGAATTGGAAAGCTGTAGGGTAAGTTCTGTAAATTCCATTAGAATCCACTTAAAACTAAGTTACATTTTTGTTAGGAAAATAAAAAAGAGGAAAGGAATGTGAGAGATTACATTCACTTGGGTACTTTTGGATAGTTGTATAATGTAATTAAATTCAAATACTATGTAAAATCAAGTATGATTTATTTTGTCCCCTCCTAGTCTTCTGAAAGTGAGGACATCAACACACGTATATGCACATATATATGCTGACCAAGGCAAGTCCCTCTTGTATCTCTATTTATAGCTCTGTTCCTAAGATCTACAGCAACTTGGTAGAATTTGTCTCACATTATGAGCTTGTCATTCTGCAACACAGTTGATCAGTACTGTACATAGTACTCAAAGTTATGAAATTTATATGGTGACCTTAAGATTTTTCTATTTATTCTTCTGGAAGTATTTCCTGTTATGTCTTAGGTTCTTAGCCCTCTTTATGCTAACAAATCAGAGGCCTTGGGTTATTAGTTAAGCATCTCAGCTCATTTCCTCCCAATCACAAAGTTCTTCCCATTTATAGCAGAAAAATTTTGTTATCGCTCTGTACCTGCAGCATTTTGAAACATCAACTGCTATTCAATTACTGTTTTAAAAAAGTCTTCAAGGTTGTCTGATACTGCATGAAAACAGGATACTCCTCTGTATGGCACAGGCTTCCCAATTTTGCATCACTAATCAAGTTCTTAGAAAAAAACTCTTATGCTTTTCTTTCCTTGAACTCCTATATGATATTAAACCTTCCACTTTGCATTCTGAACTACTTTCATTAATGAAAACTGATCATACTTCATGTAGTTGCCACAGTTTTCAAAGAAACTGAGATGGTCATTGCTAAGTGGTTTCTTTTTCTTTTTTTTTTTTTTTCTTTGGTTTGCCAAGTCTTATTCAGCCTCATTCTCACTTTACCACTAAATGTCCTGTGTTTGAAAGAAAACATATTTTACTCTAATACTCTCTATCTGTCACCACACTTCTCCATTCCTTGTGGACTCTTCTTCCTTCTGATCTTTACCATAGCACTTGCTATCTTATGCTTCCTGTTCTTGCCATGCTTTTGCTTTTTTTCATATGGACTTGAAAACTGCAGTAACAACCATGAAAGTTTAAATTACTGAATGTATTCTTCAACAGATACCTACCTAATGAGACACTTGTGTCACTTGTTCTGGCATGAAAGATAATTAGTTCATTCTTCTGGCTTTTACCAGAAGTCTCCATGACCTTACAGTTTCATCTAATTTATATTCTTACTAGATGCATCCTGACAAGCACCACATTTTCTACTGGATCTGCTCAAATGACAAATCTACAATTTCTTAGCCAGGACTCTTGAGTAATGCATCTTAAATCTGCAGATCTTTAATCTGCCTCTTCACTACGATTTTAAGAGGCTTCAGTTCTTTATTCTCTCTCTTCTCTCTGAGAGTCATGTTTCCTTCTCCTCCTCAGCATCTTGAAAATAATTTTTATTTCCCTTGGCCTCTCAGTTCTGGCCTTTTTCCTTTTAGTGAAAACAGTTTTTCTTTTTTCATTGCCATAATTTTCTAATGGAGCAAGTATGTGTCTCAATCTTTCCTGTTCTTGCCCCATCTCCCTCTGTCCCCATGGTTTTACGTTGCCTCCTTCGCTTATTTCTGTACTTCAGATTTTGCCAGATACGGGTTTGAAAATCTGAAGTCGTTTGTGCTTCTGAGATTCTTCCTACAAACAGTCAAACTCACGTCATGTGTTGGTCCCTACCTACACCGTAGCACTCAGGTCTTCTCTCATGAGTCCTGTCTGTTGATGCTTCCTGAGTTAACAGACTCTGTGAAGGTTCCACTGGACAATGGACAATGGACAATGTAGATGCTAAAACCTCCACATCCAGTAATCCTGATGGTCTCAGCAAAACTTAAAATTTTTGTGGCTGAATGCTTAGCCAACATTACTGTCTTTTCCTACAAGTTCACAGCTTTAAAGAAATAAAGAAATTTCTTCTGGCTTAGCCTTCATGCTTCCATCTTCATGCCTGTATAAGCTTTTGTCTGGGTCAATGCTGTCAGCTCACTGAAAGTCAGCAGTTAGCTATTTTTCTGTTGTAATCAGTCAAAAGCAAGAAGCTCTCTTAACACCATTAGCTGCAATGCCTAATTCTTACTCATGAAAGAAAGTTGTGATTTGAGAAGCTGGATATACTCCAAAAAAAACCAGAAAAGAGCTTTAAGCATATTACCTGAAAGGGACAAAAGCCAGCAAGGGAATAAAAAGCAAAATAGTCTAAAATATTCTACTAATTCAATCATTTAAAAAACTAACTGTGAATAATCTTTCATAAATCAATGAGAACATTAGAGTGAGGTTTTTTGGCATAAAGTTTTTTTGTATATTTTTTCCTTTCTTTTTAGCTGGTAAATTTAAACTTCCAGTTCCAATACATTTTTTTTAATGGTAGATCAATGACTTTTTATGTGGAAACTGAAGCTTTGGTTAGATTATAATGACTGCTGCTGTTTGCCTTAAGTAAGCAAACATGCAAATACATTTTTGTAAAGGCGAAAGTACATACCAATGTCACTCCCCTATTGCCAGATTTCAGAGATGTTATTACTATATTATTTTTCAGCTATGATACATACCAAAAGAGCACTGGGTGTCCTCCTACAGAATAATAAGTAGGATCATTTTCATTAATCTAATTCTTTTTATGCCCCAACTCCCTAATCCTCTCCTTTGTAGTGTCTCCACAACCTGCATCTCCTTTGGCAAGAGAGAAAAAAAGGAATCTCCATATGCTTACTTCAGAACCAATTTTTTTTTCAGAGCAGAACTCTTCTTTGCTTTTCTAAGGACTCTCCCATCTGCCTGTCTCCTATTTTCCTCTTGTATGGAAGACCACTGATTATGTTAATTTCTAACCTTAAATATTGTGTGTGGATGGATACACTTTCTTAAAAGGCAGGGGAATTTTTGGTTTTAATCCAAACTGAAAAGCAAGAGTGCTGCGGTGCGTCAGCCCATTTTGGGCTGTACATCAGAGAGGACATCTAGTGGGTGGATTTCCCCGCCTTGGGTTCTGCCTCCGAGGGCAGATCCGAGGAGGAGACATGGGTTTTCCCTCCCCACCCACTGGGTGTCACTCCAAGGCTCATCTCCTCCCTGATTCCAGAACCCTCTTAGCCCCTAAGTCACTCATTGGCTAAGTCAATTTATGTTTAATAATAAGTTCATTGATTAAGCAATTCATGTCTAGAAAGTTCTGTTCTGTTATGTTTCTCATTGGCTGATTTAAATAAGTTCCTCCTCTTTTATGTTATGATTGGTTATGTGTCACTTCTTATCATTTCCTTATTGGTTGTATCCTTGTACCTCCCATTCTCCTCCCCCTGCACAACTTCCCCCTGCAACGGCCAGTTGGCGCCATTCCATCGCCACTCCTGAGCCTTTCCATAAGACTGGTTCCCCGGGTTTTGCCCCGGGGCAGAATGGCTCCCTGGGTTCCCTGTGCAGGTCACGTCCTGGCAGGACTCAGAGGATTCCAGCTCTCCGGTCACGTCCGGGGGCTGAGGCCATTCTATTAAGGCCAGGCTTTAGGTTGCTCCCTTCATGCCTCCCTGTTTCCCATGCTTGGGGCAGGGAAATAAAGACACGGATTAAGCAAGGAGAGCGCCTCCTTCGTCTTTCATCTCCGTCGCCGCAGCCCAACTTACCTGGCGAGTGTCCATGTGGGAGGACTGAGGCTATGTCGCCTACCAGGCTCACCGGGCTGCCTGGGTAGCCGCGGCACAAGAGGACAGAAAAATTCCCTCTTCTATACAGAGCCCTCTTGAAATGTTCTGGCATATGTTCAACATTTTGTCTTTAACTAAACCCAAAGTGACCTTAAATGATATTGCTAGTTTGTCTTTTCATCTGTATCAACTTGTGGACTTTTTGCTTATAGGGATAGAAATATTCCTTCCTCCCAAGAGTTTTGCTTTTTACAGCTCAAGACAAATACAAGCTTAGCATTATGAAATCCCTCAGAGGAGTAATATGACTGCAACAAATGTCATGAAGGAAGATGAATAACAAAACCAAATGAATGAAGTCAACCCTTTCTAAAGGCACTTTCAGTTTGGTCTCAGGAAGAGATGGTAACACACCATTTTGTCAAGAAAACTACCAGAAGTCATAGTAGGCCTAGGGCTCAATCCTTAACTGGGTGCAGTGTGGGGGTGCATTACTTAAACGAAACTACATCAGCGTATGTAACTGGAAGAATCAGTCCATTACACTCTCTTTCAAATAGTAGCTTAATAGAGCTGGAAATACTATGTGGAGAAAGGACAGGAGGTATCAAAGCCATGACATTTGATTTATTTCACTGATTGCTCCTTTTTGTTGTTGTTGTTTGGTTGGTTTTTTGTTTGGGGGGTTTTTTTTGTTTGTTTGTTTTTTGTTTGCTTTTTGGGGTTTTTTTTGTTTTGTTTAAAAAATTTTTGGTTGGTTGGTTGGTAGGTTGGTTGATTGGGTTTTTTGCACGTGGTAGAGTCTCAGCAAAACCACTTAGAGGATTAGAGGATTAATGGTATATTGCTGCTTTCAGAGCCCTTTAAATTGTGCATCCAGCAAGAAATAAGAGCAATCAAAGGGCAGAATGACCAGTATTTGCAACCAAGATATGCTACAAAAAGATGCTGCAGTTTTTTACTTTCTTTACACCTGAAGAGATGACCTATCCAATCCTGGCAGCTGCACAGGGATGCAATCATTCGTTTGGCTCTAAGCTCATATGTTCATGCCTGGCTTACTGCATTCCTGCTCTATGCCCTCAGGCACATGGTGTAATTTTTGGAGTTGTCCCATGCAGGATGGGGAGTTTGACAATCCTTGTGAATCCCCTCCATCTAAGGATATTCTATGATTCTATGCTGAAACAAGGCATATGGCTAAGAAATGGATTTTAGAAGTATAACGTTCCTTTGGGTATTCTATGAGTCCAAAAAAAGCCCAAGGAACAGGTAATGTTGCAAAGTGAAAACGTGGGAGAGATGCAAAATGTTTTCTTTGTTCAGCAAAATATCCATGAAGCCATGCTCAGCCCTTTAGCTGGGCTGTAAGTTCCTCCAGTCTTACATCACTGATACCAGAAGGTACAATTCAGCCAGACTGATTATAGCTCAGCAAGCAAAGGCCAGACTCAGTCTGCAACAAGTCAGAGTGGTTACTGTCATCAAAATGAATAGATACTCAAAGAAATTACTGGATAAAAAGCTGGTCATATGCTCCATATGATGGAGCTTCCATGGCAGAGTATGCATATTTCTTTCAGGTGCTTTTACACACGAACAGTTGATGCTCAGTTTTTTCTGCATAACTACTTGGAAATGTCCCATGCTGTCTGATAAAACCCAGATGGCAACCAGATGGTTACATGTGACTCTTTGAAAATGCTGCTACAGACAAGGACTAAGAAACTGAAGTAAGTCTACAAATACCTCCTTCTCTTTTCTGTGACTTCTGTTAATAGGAAGAGAAGATTACAATACTATATCCCCTCTGATAAATAATGTCAGATGTTGTGGGGGTTTGCAGATTGTTTTCCCATTTTAGGAAAAGCAAAAAAAGGCTGACCCAGAGTCTAGACATTTTCCAATGGTGACTTGTTTACTTACTTGGCCTAGCCTACATTGCCAAGCTTGGGACAGTTTTAAAGACGAAATTACTATGAAAATCTATAAATATTACACCATCATCAGGAATACAGCAGAATCTGCTCTAGCTACTCCCTTTCTAAGAGCTCTCCCTTAGACCAATTCAGCAGCCATCCCTCTATTTCCTAAAGGGAAAGGTACACTCTCACATCACTAACAGACATGCAGCCCATACTCTTCTCTAAACTACCATATTCTTTTCTAAACATAACAGAAAAGTCTCTTATCATACAGATTTAGCATACCCTGTAATACCAGATATCTTTCTCCATCTCTCACACATTGTTCTAGTGTGCTGTAAATGAAAATGTGCTGATGTGAAGATTTAAAGATACAAACGGGGCCTGGAGTATTTAAGCATTTTTAGTCTAATACTGCTACAGTGTTATGGACAGTTAACACATCCCAGTTTCTACCTTCATGGAAGCACTATTTGCAGGAATTTCTTTCAGAAATTTCTTCATGGGGATGTATTTGGCTCCAGATGGATTGTGTCTGCTCAACCTATTAATATTTCCTGATGTTGGTCCATGATTTATTGTAAAGTTTCTGGTTTACCCTAGTTTCACCCCTTCTGTTTTACCCTAGTGCAATCATCCCTTCTGTGTGATAAAACACAATAACATACCTTTATAATACCTGTCAAGAACATTTCAATGTATCTGAGTTCATGCTTCCAAAGCTTCTTGGCATCAAACTCTATATAATATATGAGTAATAAATAAAGTAATTTTCATCTATATAGGCAAAGCACACAATATGTTGGTTTGTAGTTAAGCACATTAGATACTTATTATAGGGACAAGACAATTAGATAGTGCATGTGCATTGATAGGAAAGTGTACATGCATAACTCATGAGACAGACAAGCAAAGGGATAGAAGGGAGATATCTGTGGTGGGGAATACATTTAAATGCAGGAAAGTATTACCACTCAAAATAAGAACCAAGATGTTATTTTAAGCTATCATAGTTGCAATTTTGATGGGAGAAGCCACTCATCATAATTACATTAATTGATGCTGAAAGATTTGGTAGGAATTCACCAGAATCTAGTTTATGCTAATATTTTTCTGATTTGGTATTTTGAACTGTTAATGAACTTCTGTCAGAAGGGTCATTATTTCACTATTATTCTGGTTTTAATAACACAAATTTTAATGTTTTTCCCCCTTCTTGAATATTTACCCTCCGGATGTTCCTCATTTCCCACCGTTCTGTGTTTCAAACTGTTCAGTCTTATTGAACAGAATGCAATAAAATGAAGAATAGGGAAGAGCCAGGGGCGCTCTGGAAAGTCGCCACTGAAGCATTTGTTTTATGTTTTCGTGCTGCCATCTTGAGTACAAGTATTGAAACTACACTTACTATGCATCCAAGAAATCAGGCCTTTCCTTTCTTCCTTTAACACATCATCTTGCACCCTTGAATGTGGGTTTCAAATACGGCCAGATTAAATCAGCTGAGCACCTTTTACACAGAGATGTAAGCAAGTAAAGGCAACCAGGTCATCTGTGATGATGACTGTTCAATACCACCAAAACATCATGTTGGACAAAAACTGGTACCAGATATTAAGATATTTATTTACATGTTTGTTTTCACCAAAACCTGGAAATATATAATTTAAGCATTATTTTTTTCTTTTTCAACATGAAGATATTTTTGTAGGTCTCTGAATTCCAGGAATGTGATGAGAGAATACTGATTGGTAAGTACTGAACATTCATTTCCCCTTGCTTTCATATTTTCAGATTTTACATAGCACTCTGTTCTGGTCTTTTTCTGTCACTTTCTTCAAGAATTAAGGATTAACCCCAAAATACCTAGCTTCCATTTTCCAAACTGGCTCATAATTTTAAGACTAACATGACCTGATTCTCAGGAAGTTTTTAGCCACTTGCTCTGCCCTCATGCTGCCTTAAGGGCAGTCAGACTGCTGGCTGAGGAGGCTGAGATGCCATGGCTTAATTAATAACTGGTTATCAGCAGAACTTTGCTGCTCATAAGGGCCCATTGAAATGGTTGATCCTGTGTTTACAAGGACTCTTTCAGTGTAGCATGATAATGGCAGTTCATTAATAGATGTGTATAAGCATAAAGGCTTACAGTTCTTATTTCTCAAAGCCCTAGCTGATGGTGTATCACCTGACATACATGAATCAAGATCTTCAGAGATTTCCACCTATAAAATTGGAATAAGGCCTATATTCTCTATGGTTACAGTGATCTAATAAAGATTTTTTGCCCTTCAAGAAGGAGTATTCATAAACAGACAATTCCTTTCAGGAAAAAACAAAACCCAAACAACTTAGCTGTATTAAAGGAAAGGCTTGTGTACAAGGAAAAGCCATATTTTAAGACTGAAAAGATTAAAAGATTTCACCTGGCAAGTTCCCCATTTATTTTCAGTCAAATATAATGACAGCTTTCAGAGAATGATTGTAATTTTTGTGGTCATTCTGATTTTGTAATAGAGAACAGATGAACAGATATATTTTCTTAGACAGTCTTTTTTCTTCTCTGCTTAAGTCATATACAGAACTCAAATTATATTCCTGTCTGCCTATTTTACTTGTGACTGTGTTTAGGGGAGGCACAAAATTATGATTAGACTTTACACACGTAATCAGACAATACTTGGCTGAGTGGGCAGAAAAGACAGATAGATTGTATCATTATATCCTTATCTTTATGTATCCTTATCACCAAAAAGAAAAGAAGAATAGAAAAATAATTTTATTACAGGTTCATTAGGGAGCACTGAAAAAGCTTCTCAAAAGAAGATAGCAGGTATTGTCCTAAAAACATATGGTGTCAGGTTCACAGGGATGGGTCAGATTTAGGCACATTTAACTGTACCTCAGAATCTGTGGCACATCTTCAAATACTCCTGTTATTAATCCTTTCATTTCAAAATCACCTGTCTTTTTTTTCAATTGTCTAATTTTTTTTCTGTTAAAAGTTTACTTGAAAGTAAGCCTATTTTCTCAAATGCCTGTGTTTGAGAGTCCAAAGAAGAATAAGATAAAAATGCTTAGAAATGGAATGTGAAGGAAGTGGTATACTTAAATCTGAGGAAAAAAATCTAATGGAGTATGTAGGATAGTAGTCTTCCACTGTGTAAAACAGCTTTTAGTAGAGAAGTTGATAATAAAAATAAGAAATTAATTTTTATTCTACTGACACAACTGTCTAATTAGGATGATAAAGCACAGGAGCCCGAGAATGTTACGAAATCTCCAGTATCTGGCTAAAAGAATCCCTCCTAACCCTTTCTCTTATGTAATTCTATGAAGTCTAGTTGAGGACACACTGAACTGTCAGTAATTTTCAGACCATTTGATTTATTATTCAGCAATTTAAATTTGGACAAAATTATAAGTTGTCCATGTATAAACACATTTCATTTGCATGGCAGGTTTTGGCAGTGGGGGTTGTAGGTGTGAGAAGCTGCGAGAAGCTTCCCACGTGTCCAACAGAGCCATGATCAACTGGCTCCAAGACAGACCTCCTGCTGGACAAGGCCAAGGCCTTCAGTGTCTCAGGGATAGGTATCAGAATCAAGAGAGGGGAAAAAACCCACCTGCTCAACTAAAGCTGGAGAGAGGAGTGCGACAATATGTGAGAGAACCGCCCTGCAGACACCAAGGTCAGTGAAGAAGGAGGGAGAGGAGGTGCTCCAGGCACCAGAGCTGCAACCCTCCTGCAGCCCATGGGGATCCATGGGGGAGCAGAGATCCACCTGCAGCCCCCACACCAGAGCAGGTGGATGACCACAGACCAAAATCTATGACCCCAAGGAAAACCTGTGATGGAGCAGGCTCCTGTCAAGATCTCTGGACACATGGAGAGAGGAGCCCACCGTGGAGCAGGGTTTGCTGGCAGGATTTGTGATCCCATGGCGAGGCTCACGCTAGAGCAGTCTGTTCCTGAAGGACTGCACCTTGTGGAAGGGACCCACACCGGAGCAGTTCATCAGGAACAGAGTGCCCATGGAAAGGACTCACATTGGAGAAAATCATGTAGGTCTGTCTCCCCCTGGAGGAGGGAAAGAAGGTGAAGCGTCCTCCCCCAAAAGAGGAAGGAGCAGCAGAGGCAACTTGTGATGAGCTGACCACGGGTCACATTCCCTTGTCCCCCTGTGCTGCTGCAGGGGAGGAGATAGGGAATTCAGGAATAAAATGAAGCCTGCGAAGAAGGGAGGGGTGGAGACAAAGTGTTCTATGATTTGGTTTTATTTCTTATTATCCTCTTCTGATTTGATTGGTAATAAATTAATTTTCTCCAAGTCTGTTTTGTCTGTGACAGTAAGTGATGACTGATCTTTTCCTGTTCTAACCTTGACCCATAAACCTTTCCCTATATTTTCTCTCTCCATCTAGCTGAGGAGAGAGTGACAGAGCAGCTTTGATGGACACCTGGCAACCAGTAAGGATCGACCCTTAGCAATAAGGAACTTTAGAATGAAGGGAGGAGGTGCAATTCAAGAAGAAGCTTAGAGATGTACATTTAATAAATTTATATATCTATTTTCAGCATATGCTGCAGATTCAAACCAGAACATTAAGGTCAAATTAGTGAAACATCAGGAGGAGTGTGCAAACCACACTGAAAATGGTGGCAATTTCCCATCTACTGAGAGCTGGTGAGAAACAGAATCCAGCTAACCCTGAAGAAAACTGCCAGGCTATGTAGGATCACATCAAGTCCTAGACTTCTACTTACATATATTGACTCTTAAGTGACCCAACAAAGCTGCTACACAGATTCTTTCATGGTATTTTTCCCCTGTCGAAAGAGAGAGGCTAGGAAGTTTTGGAAAGGGGAGTCACATTAATACATACTGTCTGAAATGTTCTGAATTACTTTGCTCAGTAGTATACATTTCAAAAGTAAAAAAGCAGTTTCCCAGCTTACCAAGCAAAAAGGAAAATGGAGCTAACAAAACCCAAACACTAAGCAGTATTCAAGTCTTCTTCAAACACAAGGAGCAAGGGAATAATTCTCCATAGGGAACCAGTGGGTAGGCCTCCATAGAAAAAAAATGTAGGCAAATATTAAAGCCATAATTCTCTGCAGGAAATCATGGAAAGGTCAATAGTGAAAATGCAGGTTGTCATGCCTTGAGACTGCATTATCTGTTCTTTATTTATGTGTTCTTAACTTTCATTTTTGGTGTGGAAAATTGATATAGATTATGAGGAAACGAGAAAGAAAAATAATTTTAAAAAGCACCTGTCTAACTAGACTATGTGCAACCCAAATATTAAGTTTTATATGAAACTAGTTAATTACAAGTAATTTCCTCACAAATATGAGAAATAAGCTCACTGATATTTTTGATCAAAGAGCAGTGTTTGTGGAATCTGTCATAGGAGAGGAGCTGTTAAACAAGAACGCTTTCTCAAGGTAAAGTCTCATCTGACATTTGAGACATTTGGTTCCTGGAAAACTCAGTAACACTACTCCCAGTTTTGAAGGGGATGCAGGGCTTGCCATCCTGCTGTGCTGTGGCGCAGAGCCCACTTGATGGTGCTGTTGTGCAGCAAAAAGAAGCAGCCCCCGGGAAGCTGCTCCAGCTCATGCTCTGCAGCCAGCGAAACCACCGTGAGTGCCACAAGTCCCAGGACTCCTTCACCTCACGGCTAGCGCTGCCGTCTATTTAATACATTGACCAACCCATATGCTACAGACTCTGATGGAACAAGAAACAGTTTAGGCTTAGTTTGAAGTCATTTAAACAAATCCACTACCATGAGTGCAATCCAAGGCAGCTGGACACGGCTTCAAAGTGGGCCAAGTGCCTGGGGCCTGAGTGTTTCAGGTACCAGGTAGGGTAACTGATGCTCAAAAATGCAGTTCCTGGGAGCTGCAGGTCCTGTAAAATCTCACTGGAAATTTCTTCATCTCTGTGTCTGCTCTGCCAGATGACAAGATCCATCATTTTTCCAAACCATCGCCACCCTCCTATATTTCTTTCACATCATGTGATAAAAAACATGAGCAAAGATTTAAAGCAGAAGAATCAGGTACCCAACCAGCCAGCTCTGGTGTTTTGGATAATGTCTATTAGATGTTCTTGTGTTGCAAGCCCAGTCTGCACATGCACAGAGGCCAGACACAGCTGCCTGTATGTTTATGGATGCCCTGTCTCCCACTGAACTGATCTCCATTTCCTCCTTGAGGGTCTAAAGCTAGATGTTGTCTGCTTCTGCTGGTCGTGCTGAGTATAACTTCACCACTGGTTTAAGCCAATCTAGCTGCAAGCTGCTGCCCAAACGGGACGTTCTACCCTTGTTCTTTTTTGTGTACTTGAGTGCAAACTGACAAGTAAAGTGGTGTTCATTAACCACACTCTGTAGGTGAGCTACAGTTCAGTTTAATAAAAAAGCTATTTAGTTCTGGTGTATGCAGGAGCATTTTATATTCTTCCAGAGGACTTTTCTATTCATATCTTTTCAGACAAGATGGCTTAAGAAATCATGGAATGGTTTGGGTTGGAAAGGGCTTTAAAGATCATCTAGGTCCAACAACCCTGCCAAGGGCAGGGACACTTTTCACTAAATCAGGATGCTCAAAGCCCCATCCCACCTAGCCATGACCTCTTCCAGAGACAGGATCTCAACAACTTCTCTGGGACATCTGTTCCAGTACCTCACCATTTTCATAGTGAAGAATTTCATCCTAATATCTAATCTAAATCTACCTTCTTTCAGTTTAAAGCCATTAATCAGAGCACATCTCAGGTTGCAGTGTTGGGGAGCATGGAAATATTTCAGCGAATACCTTTCCAGATTAAACTATCATGGGACTGTGTTAGGAGTGGGGCATTTGGCCATCAGGCAGGGACAGGAGCTCATGCTTGGCAGGAAGTCTCCATAGATATTTAACTCTGGTCATGTGTTCAACATTAACTGCCAGTCTATCAGCACCCAAGTCAGCCAATACATTGTAACTGCAGCCAATGTGTTTATACCTTCACTGGAGGTATAAATAGAATAGAATAGAATAGAATAGAATAGAATAGAATAGAATAGAATAGAATAGAATAGAATAGAATAGAATAGAATAGATGTTCTCACTCTCTGTTGAAGAAATGTGGTGAGTATAAGGTACAGGAAATCATATATGACAGGAAGAACATGAGTCTCAAATTTTGCAGGAGAGCTGACATTTTATTTATAGAGACTGGAAATAAAGACTGTTAATATAATAGTGCATTTCTAAAGGTACTATTTAGAATCAAAAAGCGTTGCCAAGTTCTTTGCAACATGTACACAGAACTCTGCCTACTACCAGTATATTGGTTTTGCAATTGTAGCAAGGGAAAATGTCTGCAATGACTGATAGATACTGCACCCAAAGGCATTAGAGTGTTAAGTTTACGTGAGCTCCGGATTAGTTCATTGGCCAGTGCTGTCTGAGCACAGATTGAACTCAAGGTATTTTACTTTGACCTGTAAGCATAAATAGCAATTAAACAGGAAAGCAATCATCCAAATATGGAGCTTTGTCTGCATCCCCATCCAACACATATTAGACGGGACTTCTGTAGAAGTAGAAATCAGTTTCAGTGCCTGTAAAGTTACTCCTAGCTGGCATAAATCATAATATTTCACTGCTAATGTAGGCACTGAATGATTTTTGATTAAAAAAAATTATGTATATTTTCTGTTCTTCAAGATCACTGATCAAGATTTGAAATGAAATATTTATGAATGTTCGTGGAGTGTCTGCATTCACCAACAATTTTCAACATGCTCAAGCATTTATGACAAAACAACTTCCATGAAGTATGTTTCTTGGCAATCAGAATGAACTACAAGGTGAATGATGAAACTGATGTTTATGACTTGAGAGTAGAGCAGTAGAGCCTTTGACCAATTGTATCTGAACTGGCTGCTATATTGATTTCTGCCAGTTATATTGGTCATTATAAAAACTAGATTAGGAATCTGACCCCATAAAAACCTCCATATTTTCCAAGAGTTTTAATGTCCCAAAATGATTTTTTTCCCCAGATTAATTAGTAAATTGTCAGTAAAAAAAATGGAAGTATTCCAATTTTGGTTAGCAATTTTGGTCATCATTAATATGTAAATTACTATGAACAAAAACATTCCTCGTTTACTTCACCAGCTGCTCAGTTGCCAGCATCTTCCCCCTAACCAGAGCTCGAGATCTGAGCAGGTCTGAATACCTTCTGCATTGAATATTTAATTGATAGTAAGGCCTGGACTACAGTTGCCAGACTAAAGCTTAATCCAGATAAAAGTGAAGACAATATGAGATTGTGACAAGATAATGGAAAATCTGGAAAGAATTTCTATGATTATATGATATAGCAGTACATTATTTTATTTGAAATCTAGGTGGCTGCTCAGTCATTCTTAGATGGCCCTAGATGACAAAAGTTCCTCTAAAGACCCCTTTCTAACTTCGTGGCTACTTTTGGAGTAAATTATATTCCATAATATGTTATGATTAAAACAAACCCAAGAAATACTGTGGGCTGTTTAGTCAGAAAGTCTGTGATTTACTAAACTGGATACTTTATTTGAGGGCACATTTAAATTACTTTAAATATTTTTCCATACCAAAAGCCGCAATTGTGAGGTAGAGCTAGCACCAGATTTGTTTGCAGGTCAGACTTTTAACCTCTTTCTGCCCTAGCCAAACACAGAGTTTATACGCCCCATCAGTTTTAATCTGCAATTCCTACAGTGGCATGTGTTGTGTAGTAGGTCTGTATTGTAAAACACAACTCTTGTGAATGGTATGGTTTACACTTTAAATCTTAAATTGCAGCCTGTTAAATTTTCACACATTGTCAAAAGAAGCCACCACAATGGAAATAAATTCCCAGCAGCAGCACCCTATATAGACACGATTGCCTTTGCTGCTATAAGCATAAATAAACTTCCACAGCAGACCCTTTAATTTACTGGAGTCCATATCTAATTCTAGCAGTAGCCATTAGGAGATATTTCAAGGCATCAAGAATCCCTTAGTCTGTGTGAGCTACTGTAGAGAAAGAAAGTAAACTTGCAGTCCAAATTCTTTTAGAGACTTTCCCTCAGAGAATGCTTTGTTGTCCACAGGGCAGTCAGGGAATCAAACAATCAGACTAAAAACCAAAGAGCACCCAAGGGAGGCAGAAGGGGAACACAGCCTTTCTAACCCCCCTTCCCCTTTCTTTTATAATGTATCCCCCAGCTATTAGGACAGACCATTGGGTCCTAGCAACCCTATACTCATTGAATGCAGTTATCCACCATGTTGCCCAGAGAGGAAGTTTCTTTTTAATTGTAAAGATTTTTTACAGTCATAAAGTTTTTCAGCTTTTCTATTATTCTATTACCTGATTTTGATAAAAATATTTTCTTAGTTTAAATCTAATGAGCGTATAATGCTCATTTTCCCCAATTTGCTTTCTTTCTGTTCACATCACTAAATCTTTTTTTCAGGCTTGACTTGATCACACCTGACCCTCTTCCTACCTTTCCTTTAAACCCCTTCCTGACCTGGTCTTTTGCAATTAAGACAGAAAATAAGTAATGGATAATAAAAACCCTCTGATCACTTACATAAATACTGAGTTTTACAGCTTGTGAGGAAAGGTTTACTTGTACTACAAAGTTTGTACAGAAATATTTGCAGCATCAATCACATTGGTGATTTTGCAGATTGCTGGGAAAAAAAACCAGCTACAGCAAACTTTTTCTTTAATTTGACATAGTTGTGTATAGAGCCTTTACTTATTGTATACTTGGAAAGAAAAGGAGTTTGTTCATTAAAAATGTATATATTAAAATTGCAAAAAAATGTAAAGCATCATCAGTCTATTGGCATAGTTTCTTTTCATTACTAACTAAGTAAATATGACTAAATATAAGTATATAAATACAGGGGCAGGACTTCTTCTGTCCTTATGTTACAAAGATTTTCAGCTCTATTGCTATAAAATGGGCTGAAATTCTTCTGAAATTCTTACATAAATGTATGAATACTACTTAATAATTATAATAAGTGTAGTTTAATATCATAATAATGAAACTAACAAACCACAGCCATCAAGATTATGTGATAAGTGAATGTTGGCATGTTTTCTCATGCCATTGCTCGTGGTTTAGCCTCCACTTAGGCTCCCAGTGGATTTCTCTAGCTCTCCTTTGCATTATTTTTTTTTGGATTTTTCCCTTTGCCCCCATCTCTGGTGGAAAAGCAGTCTCAGAAAAGTGGCTGTTTAGCCCCAGGTTAGAGCTGCAGCTCTCATCTGCAAAAACAGAAATCCCTCAAAAGACACCGCCAGGAAACTGGAGCCATTATCAACACTGACATTTCACTTCCCCAGATGTGTGACTCACTGGTGTGTGTTTCCTCCAGCCGCTGACTGGAGGCTGACCTTGCTGGACACCTACCAGGGCTCAGGAGGAGCATATAACACATCATATAACACAGGATTCTGTAATTCTGTGATTTACAATTCATCTGACTTTGCTGATGGGTTTAAATTTGGTCAAGAAACAGTTATTCACACTACCTGCAATGTTTTAATGATTAAAAAAAGCTGCTTTAAATGTGCTGGCAGCTGTGGTGAGCTAATCAACGAGATGACATTGTGACACCTTTGCAACCAACCATTTCCTCAATAAGTTGGCTGCCTGGTTTTGGGTGGTGGGCTTCTTAGGAATATCAACTGCAGTTTCCCTGGTCCCCAGTCTCCCCTAGCTTTTAAACTACCTTGTGTCAATCATTTCCTTGGTTTCCTCACTTTTCTGGTGTTCTTTACCTGGGGTGCACACAGCTCCTTACAGCCCCTGTGCAGGAACAGAGAAGCTGCATCCCCCAAGACCCCTACTGCTGCTCTGTGGTGCCAACAGAGGCAGCAGCAGCTGGCTTTGCTCACATCGGCCTCTTGGACAGAGAAAGAAAGAGGCAACGGGAGGAAAGGGCAAACCTCTTATGATCTGAACTCTCCCAGGGGTGCAGGGAGATGGCTGCCCTTTTGTGTAAAGGAGTATGTGAAATGGAGGCCAGGTAGAGATGCAACCAGGTCATCAGGGATGTCCACATGCCTTGGTGGTATCAGCCTCTGTGTGAACTGTAGGCTGTTGCTACCCCATAAAAGCTTTACCAGGCAGCTGAATTAATGAGAAGTAAACAGCAGTAATGGCAAGGAAAGGCAAGTTTTCCTTCCCTGTAGACCCCTAGTTAGAAAATTTCAATTTCTTAAACGACAACCCTCTCACAACAGCTTTACCTTTGCTACAATATATTGCTTTATTGGGGGGCAGGGCTGCACCTCCCTTTCCAAAGTCTGTTTGAGGTTATGCTTTAGACTGACTTTTGAAAAACAAAAATATAGATTTCAAAAAGTGTTTAGGCCTTCTTTAATTTAATTACCAAAAAAACCCCAAAATCAAAAAACCCACCAAAAAGCCCAACAAAAGAAACAACTAATACTCTCACAGGGAAGTTTTATCACAGATTTTAAGAGAAAGCAGATGCAGGTCCAGTGCAAGTGCTTCTGAAAATCCTGGATGAATATTTTGGTACTTGCTGCATGTCTCTGCCCTCCACTGTTCAGGGGATGTTCACACAGGGCTGCTGTCTCTATAATAAAAGTGAGAAATAATGGGAGCACCTGAAGCTGTATTGGTGCAGTGACAAAACATGGAGTATCACTACCATGCACCTGAGATCTGTCAGCCAGAACTGCAGCTGAGGTAAGATCTGTTGTCCAATCTTACGCAATGAAATCCAATTTCACTTTGGAAATTGCTCCATTTTAAGAAGCTTGGAGAAAGAAGGATTTCTGTTACATGCTTGCAACAGCTGGGTGTTTTTTCCCAAATTACCCTGGGATATAGGAAATGGTACTGAATGTGTATGAATGGGTAAATCATATGTGTGCAGGGTAGACACACCAGACCTGCCTAGCCTGTATTTGATGAGTGCCTATGCAGATTGAATCAGCACCTTGAACACAGACTCTGACTAGACTGGCTCATTGCTAACTCATGTGTGAGGAAGGAATTCTGCATACACTTTTGAACAGATGTGGTTGAGACTTCTTTAAACTTACATAGAGAGACCCAATGGGCTCTCCAAATCTTCTGAGTAGGCACAAACTGGTGTCTCCCTAGTGTTACAGGTACTGTTTGCTGCTATCTATTTCATCCTGCCTAAATATATGGATTCCTCAGTGACGCTTTTATAGGCTGGAGGTCTACAGATGACAAAGATCTGGAAACCAAAACACTATTTAGATTATGTTGTTGCTAGTTGAAGGTGGGAGGGGCATGGAGGAGTTAATTTATTTATGTGGGAGCACACATACTCTTGAGTTATGGTGGATATTTCCAGAGCTGTAGGTAAAGGCTGGAAAAAAAAAATTCAAGGCTTTGCATGTACAAGGGTCCTGTCTCATAATGCTTAGTCTTGCATGCCTGAACATGTGCTTTCCCAGGTTTATTGAGCCCCTTGAAGTGTTACTGCTACTGCTGACTAAAGCTGAGCTTCACCTGTTGCCCTCAACACAGTGAGATGGCAGCTGAACTGTTCTTTGGCCCCACCTTGCCTCTTTGGTAGCATCCTGTGGTCCACAAGAACTGCCTGGGTAAGAATGATGTAAGGGAAATAATTCAGGAAATACCTGGATGTTTGACTTCCTTTCATTTTATGTAGAAAACCAGATGTGCCAAGAAGGTCACTCCAGTGATGATGGTTGCAGTACAGCAAATAAGATACTGAACCCAGAAAAAAAAATAATCGTTTTCTACTGTTTTAGTTGCTGTAATTTTCTGGCTGTAGAGTCAGAAAAGATCTTGTGCTACCTCACTGGAGCTTCTGGAAAAGTGGGTGGCTGGCTAAAAGCAGCCTCAAACATCACTGTACATTGTTCTGGGGGTATTGAAATAAAGAGTTAGTGCAAAGTAGCAAATATAATGAATACATACCAACACTTAAATTCCAGCAACTTTCCTATGTAAAGCGGTCCCGAGATTATTTGCATATAAAGTTCAAAGAATAGGTCATAAAAAATATAAGCACCGAACATTGTTTGACTGATTCCCACATCTAGTTGAATCCTTAGCAGATAAAACTGCCCTGTCTGTAATCTCAGCTACAAAAACCCAAAATTAAACTGGAAAAAAAAAGCCCCAACAAAAAAGAAAAAAAATATTTTTTTCTTTTAAAGCACTGGCTTATTTTCTGTTCCGTCAATAAGAAGGACATTCAAACTTATCACAAATCTTGAAATATGGAAATGTGAAATTGAGGTAGATACTGCCCCAGACTGGGACATGAAAATCAAATGCTGTTGTGTGACCAAAGTGCTGGCAAGTCTCCCTTTTGCTTCTTGCTCCTAGAAATAGGAAGGAGTTTCTTTTGAGGAGTGACTCCATGAATTCTCTCAGATGCTTAGTTCAGTACCAGTTCTAGTAATTACCAGTACTGTCGTTTTCATGGGTGACATGAATAGCAGAAGTGTGTTACTTTTTTCTGATGGAAGCTTCTCAGTTAGTTTTTCCATCCACACAAAATTGGTGCTTTAAATTTTTGTGCTGACCTATAAGACCCTGGACGAAAACCAGCTGTTAAAAGCATGTAGATGTGCCTGAAATTAGATACTCTGTGGGAACTTTTCAAATAGGATCACTTCTTTTGGCCAGACGAGTCAAAAGCCATCTCTACCTTTGTTAGAGAAGAGTTGAGTCAAAAAATAAGGCTGTAACTTGTAATACATTTATGTTAATTTTCCAGAAAAAGACTATTGAAAAAAACAGGTTCAAAGCTGCAGAAATTATCCTCACAATTCTCAGATATGTGTCCAAGAAGCACTTGAAATATTTAAGTGATCATCACTGCAAAGGAAGTACAATTAACCCAACTGAGGGGCTGAGGCAGAACGACTCCAGCTGACTTTATTGGTATCACCTGTGAAGCAAGAACTGTTCCCAGATTAGCCACTACACTACCAGGCCTCATTGTGCTGGGCTGTTTGTGCTATCAGACTGTGGATTTTGTGCAATTTTGCTTCCAAATTTGACATCTTCATGTGAGGATTAAGTAATGGGCAGATAGCAGGATGGAGAATAATAGGATTAGGAGAGGGAAAAAAAAAATCCTTTTCTCCACTCTGTTATAATGCAAGAGTGCAGCTGTAATCTCTCACCTTATTTTAGCTCTGCTATATTTCCTCATATTCCTTTTTTTAACTAGTGCAGTGATTTTTTGATTCTGCCAAAGCAGTGTCCATTCTCTGCTCATCCTCCTTTCACCCTATCAGTTTACCTTGTGTATTCCAAGACACATTTCGCAGAGAACACTCCATGGCATCTTCCAACTTCCAGACTGACTGAACACATTTGTCTCAGGCCATTTGAACACAGCAGTCAAGACAGACAAGAAAGTACTGGAGACAGTCCATCAGAGGGCTCTGAAGATGATCAGGTGTCCTGGTTCCTGCCCAGGTCAGCATAAGAGGGTATGACCAAGACTTTGTGTTATTCATTACCACCTTACATAGTTGCCAGAGGTGGGGAAAAGGAACTCCCTCTCACACTTCCAGGAAGAAGGGCATCCCTTTCTGGTGGAACAAAGCATGGTGGGGTAGAGAACCCACTGGCCATATTTCATTGTCTCGGGGTCATGCTGTGTGGGGTCAGGCTTGGTGAGCATTTTGCATGTAAATCACCCTCTCTTGTACACTTTTTTAGTTAATACTGGTGCTGTTATTGTTTGTTTTCTTATCTCATTGCTGTTTCCAGTAAGCTGTTCTTATATCAACCTGTGATTTCTGGATTTTGTGTTTCCCATTGGAGGGAGGAGGGGAACAGCCTATAGTTTTGTTTTTACAGGGAGTACTAAACTGGGGAGTACCATTCCTGAGCCATGACATTAGGGAACTGGAGCACTTCTCTTATGAGGAAAGACTGTGGGAGTTAGGCCTGTTTAGCCTGGAGGAGAGATGACTGAGAGGGGACCTTATCAATGTATACAGATATCTTCAGGGCAGATGTCAAGAGGATGGAGCCAGGCTCTTTTCCGTGGTGCTCAGTGACAGTACGAGGGACAAGAGGGGCAAACTGAAACACAGAAAATTCCATCTGAATATGAGGAAAAACTTATTTACTTTGAGAGCAACTTGTCTGTTTATAAGATTACCAATAATTACTGATTTCTTACATATCGAAATATTTGTTTGTGAAACTGAAAGATGCTACCAACCCTTATTTCTCTGCCACAGGTTTATCTGAAAAAAAACCTTCTTACAGCTTAATTTCTGCTGGAAGGATTAATTTCTGATTGTTAATACTGAAGGAAAACTATATAATACTATTGCAAATCTAAAATGAGAACACAGTCAAAGAAAGCAGTGTAATTTCCCTTTCATCAATGGAGATTTCACTAATGGATGACTTATGAAAACCCAGTATAAGGAAATAACATCATTTGGAAACCTTGAAATCTAATGTTCTCACACTAACAACAGCAAAGGGAAGAAAAAAAGAAACATAGTGCATCTGTAGGACAGATATCTAGTGTCTCAAGCTCAGACTGAGTTTAATGCTTTGAGGCTTTGGATCTTGGAAAAGTGTGATACAGCTGTGAAAACGATTTGGTCTGAACCATTTTTTCCTGTATGACAGTTTAATTCCATAGATTTTGATGAAGTTATTCCAGATTTGCATGCCTGTGATATTAGAACATGGCCTGTCACTATCCTTTCTTCAGTATTCTGTAATTCAGTTTGAAAACATGGCAGTTTAAACTGGATTGAACTGATTAGAAGTGTCGGTATCTCATACGAATGAGAGTGAATTAGTGTCAGCAATGGAAAATGCTGACATCAGTAAAGCAGCTTATTTCAAGTACTTTTCTGTATACTACTCTGTACAAAGTTCTAAACATCTCGTTTTGACTGATTTTTACTTCTGGTATTTATTTCCATTGAATAGGTGTAGTGACATGCAAATGTTTACATCTGACAGATTCTTTAAAGCTTAAACTGTGTCTCTAATTGCATATGTATTATTTCACAGTGTAACTGCATGCTTTTTAAAAAAATGTGCACCCTTGAAATACATAACTAATTTTACATGAACTTTTTCTCTTTTCTCTTTTCTCTTTTCCTAATATCACAAATAATGGCTTTCATAATTATGAATTAAAACAATGTTTGTATGCTAGTGAATTTATAATATTTACAAATCTACATTTATTACATAGATTGTCAAGGCCTTTTGTTTCAGTTGGAGCTGTTTCTGTCTCCACAGGAACACTTTCTTGCTACACAGTATTTATTACTGACCCTACACAAACACTTTTTCCATAAAACACAAGAAGTAAACAAATACAAATGCTATATTAAAAGGCTCCTGTTCAAAAATCTAAACCCCATTGGAAGTGGCGAACAAAAGCATCCAGTCAGCTCCATCCTACAGCAGATGACTATAATATTAGTTGCAGGTGCTCAAGTTGCAAGCTTTTCAGCATGTCTCTCTCAGCCTGATGTGTCCCTTAAGATGCAATGGCACATATTGCTGCACATGTTCAGTTGCTCTACCTTTGTGCTGAAGTGCTTTACTCTGTAAAATGTTCTTCTCAGTACATAAAAGCAGCTGCTGAAGAAACTGCTTCAGACTGAGGGTGAGAGAACTGATGGCAGGATCACTAAGCAAGTAAAGACAGTGAGAACGAGACAGTGCAGAGACACCAAAGGAGCTTCTGTGAAAAACAAAAATATCAGCATTATTGCCTGTCATCGAACCCCAGGTGAGATTGAAAAGCCACTAGAGACTTTTTGGCTGTAGATCTATGGACCTATATTATGCTTGACTCAAAATGGTTCACCTTAGATTAAGAAAAAAAATATTTTTCAGAAATAATAACAAAAGATTTTCTATTTTCTTTCCTTCATCGGTGATGATGATGGGGTTTTTTTACACTAGAAAGAAAATAATTCTGGAGGAATTTATATGTATCTTTTGAAATTTTCATTGCTCAATGTTTAATTTATTAATTAAAAATTCCAATTGACAGAGATTTCAGGAATGTCTATAACTGGCTAAATTATCCAAGCACTACATCAGTGCCTCCTGAAAATGGTGGCAGATAGCCAAACGGACAAAAATGGATGCTTGCTACCTAATTTACTTATGTTAAAATATATTTTATTGTAATCATTTGTAGTGAGAGATTTACCCTGGAAGAGCCCCAAAAGCTTCATGTGAAACATGCACAGCTATTTCTGTTAATGCTTTATTTCAGGCAAGGGTTTTTTGCATTGCTGTAGCCATGCAGCGATCTGTAAAGGGAACCTACTCTGATACAGTTTGAAAAGTGCATTTTGTACTTGGCTCTCCCTTTGATCGAATTAATCTGGTCTTTTTTGTAGTTCTAAATGAGTCCTATGGGCTGACAATGTAGCTGTTTAAAGGGGATTTTAGGGGATAATAGCCAATGCAAATAGTGCCATGAGAATGGCAACTTGCTTTCGCACTTTCAATCACATAATAACAGCAAAGAAAGCTTTTAAAATGAATTGAAATTTTGTGGCTTGCCATCTGGGATTATTTGGGGAAACAGTTCTGAATACTATGGTTGTGTAAAAGAATGGTGCTATGGGACACTCTTAAGCTGACATGTTTCAGATGGCACCCTTATGCTAACTGCTGCAAAGTTGGCTAGCATTTTTTTTTTATTATTTTCTTTCTTCTGGATTATCTGCAAAAAATTCTCTTTGCTGGTATTTGGGGCTGAAAAACTTTTCTATTGTTAAAGAGTTCAATTCAAACCCCTTGCAGCTGCTGATCCCTTTATTGTTCCGAATGTTATGTATACGCGCCTCAGATGAATGTAGCCAAGCCTTTTAGTGCCTTAATAGGTGTCTGTATAAAGGTCATTTATTCTGCAGTACTTGTTTTAACAAAAGTTTATACACAAACAACAACTAAAGCTAAAACATTCACATTAATCAATGCTCTTTGCCATGTAAAATGCAGAGAGAAAAAGCCTAAGTGGAGAAAGTATGTCCAAACATGAGAACTCTTTCCGTATTTAACGCTGAGGCAGCATATATTTTAGACTCCATCCTCAAAAACCAAATGAAAACCATTTCAAAGCTATTCTGAGCAAGGATTGATAATTCCAGACTTTGCAGGACAAATGTAGTTTTGATGAGGTCACTGAAAGTTATAATACACGGCAACCAGTGGCTATGTGGTAAATATATCTACATCTATATCTATCTATCTATCTATATATATATGACTTCTCCTTTCCAATTAGTTTTGGAACTGAGCTTTAGGCTAGCCAGCACCTTGACATTTCAGTTGGCACAGTTGCCTTCTTTTCTCTTCCTATTCCTTTTGTCTTAGCTCCAACTGGCTGCCCTTCTAAATGGTCCTTGAGGAATTAGGGTGCATATCAGATATCTTAGATGAGAAGAACTGAGTACACTTCTCTGGCACACAAGATTTTTCTTTTTATAGAAATATTAAAATACCATCTGTAAGTTTTAGGAATGTAGGTCATGTCCCTGGAGAGTTTCAATTTAAGGTTATGACAGATGTTGGATGGTAAATTAAATATTTGGCTCCCAGTCTGTAAATCAACTTGGTTCCATCGACTTCCCTGGAGTTAGTTCTGCTGACACACATGTAATGAGATCAGATTTTGACTACCTAAGTACTCTGTTGAGCTCAGCAGAGTATAAATCCATCAGTGATATGAGGGATGAGGCTTGTCAGGAAAATAATGTGCAAGCAATGGTGGGGACACATAAGGAGCAGGACCAAAGAAACCCAACTGCTTGATCTCTGATAGAAAAAATAGGGAAAAGAAAAAATAGAGAAAGCTGTATTTCCTTGTTTGCTGTTTATTATTTTATTATCATTCTTGGGAATAATAGATTATACTCTGATCTCTAAACATGGGATTTTTAAATGTATAGCAATGAACTTCTTAGTGTTGCAGCTAGGGGCAGGGTTAGTGTACACCACTCCACAAGTCTCTGTCAAGATTTTTACATGGATTGCAGTTACTCTGTACCAAAAACTTAAAAATCGATTGTTACAGCAGAGGTTTGTGAAAAATTGACGTATTCCCCTGTGCTGATCATTTGATCTACTGCTGTGGGCTCTGCCAGATAGGTGAGGCCTGTTCTGTCAAGGATTGCAGTGAGAATGCCCTATGTCTCCAGTCTCAGATTCCAAGCTAGCACAGGTCAGTTGCTCTAAAATGCTACCTGTGCCACAGAGACAGGCTGCCTGCACTGCCTCACACAGGACTTGAGGGAGTGTCACTTCCACTGCAGCCATGCAAATAGGTGAATAGTGCAGAGTTTGGAAAGTTGGTGTACTGTGTGCCTCAGAGCCGGCACTGTTAATCTCATGGATAACTGCTCTAGCTGAAGCTTCCAGGTGATCTTCAAAACCAGCCACATGTATAATGTATTGTAAAAATCCCATTTGGCAACAGCACAGACACAGCTAACTGTGCCTAGGTTCTCATCCAAGCAAAATGACTGCAATTTTGCCAGAGAAGACAAGGTGCCAATGCACTTGACTAGTGTGATGACTGGTCAAAATCCCATATCAGAAAATGCAAATCCTTCTTGCTTTGGCAGGTAAATCCTATTGCTATAAATATTCTAAATATTTCATAGTAACAGTACAGTGGTTCTGTGGGAGAGATACAGAGTAGCCATGGCATGGCACTGCAGGATGCACTGCAAGAATAGCAGGAGGGATAGGGAATGCCATTATCAGAAGTGGAGAGGAAAATTTCCTCCTCACAGTAAATATTGCCTTAATTAGACTAATAAAACATAAGGAACTAATAAATAAACCCAAGCAAAATGTGCAGTCAATCACAGAGGTATGTTTCCTATATGAGAAACAGAATTTTCCGCTAAGCTCATTCCACCTGGAAGGTGAGGAGCAGTAGGCAGTGTTCATTACAGAAGCAGGAGACCCCTAATCAGCTGCTTGTCAGTGTTCTGTTGCACTGAGGAGTAGCAGGCCCTGGCCAGCACAGCTGCTGCAGAAACTCTGGGAAGGCAGCACCTGGCACCAGGCTCTTGAAGACATTCCGAATGAGGTTGTTTTGCCTGAGAACAGGAGGAAAACCAACACTATGCTTTAGGCTGACATGATCATGACATTTTGTAAATACTATTAATCTATTTTAAGTCAGGCAATGGCTTGATCCACACTCAACTATATTTGTTGTTCTGGATAGCTTAATATAAGAGCATTCACAAAATAATTTTGTACCTAATTTGATTTTTCTGAAAAAGGTGAAATGTTTGTAGGATACTATTTCGCCCATATCAGGTCCAAATTAATAAAGTGAAGAATCAGTCAAATATCTAAATGGCATTTGCAATGCATCTGCAGCCAAGCCTTTATCTGGTTAATATCCTTTTACCTTGCTCTTCAAATTGAAGACTGGATCTCACGAATCCCAGAGTACCACTCATCAGTGTTTTTTTTCCCCTGCTTTTTAAGAAATTCCATTGCTTCAATTTCTACCATATTCATGACTGCAAAGTATGTGCAAAATAGGTGCTTGCATCAAATTAGTGTTTAATATTGCATAATGCAGCAGGTGTAAGGGCAAAATGCATCTGTTATCCCTTAGCAACACCTACACTCCTTCAGCTTACTTCATCACTATATCAGCCAAAAGAGGCTTTATAGCAACAACAAACCAATATTATTTAATATCATATTCTGAAATAATGATTCTGACTTAAGGCTGGAGTGATCACTAGCAAAAAAAATCATGGGTCATGAAGAAAGCTGGTCATTTGATCAAAAGTTTAAAATAAGTAAGGTTAACAACATCACCAAGTGCTCAGCAATGTGAGTCTACTGATCGGTGACAGGCAACTTTTTAATTTGCTGGATGATATACAACAAGAAAATTGCATTCTTGTGTATCAATTCACAATACTCTTAATCTTTGAGAGCATTCTATTCTTCCTGATGCAGAAAAGCTAGTAAATATATTATAAAAGTAGCTAAATACCCAGGATATATATAATTATTTTGTCACTCACAACTCAATTATTTTAGTTCAGCATGACCTGCAAATTTTGCCTTTAATACAGTACTTGCATAATTCCTTTACTAAAAAACCATAACTTCAAACTCAAAACCCTGTGGCAGTAAATATGGTGAGAGCTTTTACACAAAAGACTTACACAGATTTGTTTGTAGCATATTGGAAAAGTTGGCAGGCTGTGCAAGAACTGCAGAAATGTTAGGATTTAATATTTTCATTGTTTTAATCTCCAGATTCTCTGATTAGATTTGTAGATCAATTATGATTGTAGCTGTTTCACAAACATGTTGTAACACACGGTCTCTGCACTGATGAGTGTAAAAATCTGCTAATGTTGTCAGGTTGTGTGAGGGTGTTTTCTCAGCACATAGTCCACTGGTACTTTTCATGGGGGATGCTACCAGTTGGGTGGAGTTTTTTCAGTCTTTCCCCAGTTTAATTTGAAATGTTTATTCTCCTATGAATAAAGCTTTTAGTTTTAATGGGCAAGGTGAGAGTAACAGGTTTAAAGTTACTGACTCCTGTGATTTGGTGCAGGAATACCATGTTCCCTTGTTACTCAGAGCATCATGCTTGATCCATATTAACCAGAATATACTTCCAGTGAAGAAAGCAAAAATAAAAGTGGTTATGCCATTTCTCTTTCACCCTTCTGTCTAACAAAGCTCAGTATTTTCATTGTCTGGTATCATTCACAGATACTATACTCCAGAACTGTGAAACAGGCTGAAGTTTTTTCTTTACAACAAAGAAAATCTTATTTGAAGTCTTAATCACCTTGAATTCAGGTGAACCTTAGCCATTTTGTACTTTCTATCTCAGATACAAATGACTGGCACAGACAATTACCTCAGAATAAATCATGACATAGCTGGGAGGTGAAGAGCCCTCTGGGATAATCAGGCTTAGATCTTGCTCTGAACACAGTTCAGTTTGGCTAACTATGGCCTGCCAATCTAACTTGCTTTCTGCAGATTTCAATATTTGATAGGCTGATCCTATCCCTTGTTTTCTTTCCTGTAAATGCAGGCATCACAGTAGTGCATAAAGCACCTCTAGGAGTTAGTAATGTGTTGAGGAGATGTAGTAATGTTCTTTGATCAAGATACCATTCGTCTGAGCAAAGAAGGGCAGATAGGTCACAGGGAGAGTGCTGAAGCCCATATTTGACACAAACTGGGAACTGGAACGTTTTTTGAACTCTCATTTACCTTGGAAGAGGAAATGTTTTTTAATGTGCTGAAGGCTGAATTAATTATTTAACTGTTGAAAAGGAGCCTACCAATCACCAGACAAGTAAAGACGAGACTATTGTTACCTTGAATGACTACAGGATTTGCTGCCAGTTCAATTTAGTGTTCAATTTGTTGCTGATGTTGCTTCTTTCCAAAAATGCTGGAGCCATACAGTAGAAAACACAGGGCACGTACTGAAACATTGCTTCTTGGGTCAGCAAGAGTTTAGATGGCTGTTACTAATGTGTCACTTTGCTTTGCTAAATACACTCTGGAACAGGGTCATGAAAGTTGGCTTTGTCATTAGGTGCTGAACTTGGAAAGCCTCAGTTCTCAAATCAAACATCTTTGTTCTGGAGGGTAATTATAGTAGCTGATTATAGTAGTAAGTCTTTATTGTCTGTGAGGGCAACCAGTAAGGCAGTAGAGAAGTTTGTTGTTATGCTAAAAAGCAAGCAGATCAAGTTGCCTCTTTTGTTTTCTGTAAAGCTTACCTCCTCTTCTAGCAATTCCTCATAAAAAAGCTCATGTGGAAGCACAGACCGCTGCTAGGATAGGAGGAATGCCACAGTACAACTTCACTCTTCACTCATCTCACTTTTCTCTGGGAAGAGAGCAATGGAAAAGATACCACATTGCTGGTTTGTTCTTAGGCAGCTTTCATTTAAGCTGCTGTTGTCCTGAAGACTGGTATTTCATTTCCAGGCTCCATCTTACACTTAGAGCGATCCAGATGGAAAAGCTTTTGTGTTTAAATCACACTAAGTCTTTCAGTGCTTTGCAGGATGCATTGCTTACTCCGGTTGACGTGCAGATCTCAGGAAACAGTCTCCAGACATGTGACATGTGCTGGTGTGTTTTTATTCGTTGTAATAGTGGTTAGACATCAGCTGCACATGGATATCAGTAGATATGGATATCTACTTCCAGAATCCAGAAAGACTGGGCATCAAATCTTCATTTTTGTCTTGCATTTGTTTCTTCATATCTGGGTGACTTACATGTGGAGATGTAGGTGTATTAATTTAGGTTGAGCTCTTGAGTCTTCTGAAAATATAGGACTGTAAAGGCACTGTCACAATTTGGCACACTTGTTACCAACAGGTGTCAGTGTTGTAGTGTGTTTTTATTGCTCAGGATCTGCTCCTGCCCTGCTTTGCCAGAGAAGCTTTGCTTCAGATGCTTCAGTGGCACACCACACACACTGATGCCCATATGGCTTTGACACATCCTGTCCTCAAAAACTGCTACAAAAAGTACTTTTTTTCCTGGTCATGCATGGTAATGAAGGCTATTTAGAGAATGTTTCGTATTGAAGGTTGCTAAATTAAACAAAGCTCCTCTAGTGATACAGTAATAGATAATGACAGTGTCTGGGAAGTGAAAGGAAGGATATACATCACTGTAAGTGTAGCTGATGGCAAAGAAACTTGCAGAACTGTCAGCTACCCATTACTTAAATAAGTGCTAAACTTGTCTATAGTCTCTTGGCTTGATCCATCGAAGGAAAATGGTTAACTATGTTACTTTTAGATGTTTATGGAAAAAGCATTTCCTTATTTTCTCTACAGCAACAAGTAAATATTTTTTTTTTCTTTTACTAATAGTGACAGCAAGAATCTAGTCATAGAGACTTTTCAGTGAAATTAAGGGTACATGTGACAGGACTAAGATTTGCTGGATCACTTTCAAGGACCAAAGCCAAAATATTTTAGGAGTGGTGTCTAAACTAAAGATCTGCATCACAGTTAAGCCCATAAATAACAGATTTATAAAGAGGCTTTATCTCTTCCTCATAAATATTTGCCTTCCTGAGTTTTCACACAACTCATAGAGCCTATGATTTGTAGCAGAAACCTGGTTTGGTACCTACAGTTCTAATAGACAAGAGCAGTAAACTCCCATGTTAGCTAAGCAGAACAGCTCAGCATGTGTTTCTGTCCAGAGGCCTTCAAAATTCACACACTGGGTGCCTGCATGTCACTCTGCCTGGCAGGGGTGTTCTGAGCATGTCTAGCCCTCAGTGGCATCACTGAAAGCAAAAGATAAGGACATCTCCATTTCACATATTTCATATATGCAAGAGCAAAGAGATTTCTGTTTTATCTTTTTTCATTTTCAGGGACAAAATAATTTTCTCTTTACTTCAGCATCACATTGAGACACCTTTCCTCATTTTTAATCCCATCTGCTATGACCTATCATGCATTTAACAATCTTCTGTCTGGATGACTCAGGGTACTATTAATTTTTCAAGTTTTATTACTCCCTGAGGGTACTGTTCTGGAAAAAGAACATGGAGACAGGTTTCTTTAAGATATTCAAGACTGACTTTGGAAAATCCTAGGTGGGGGTAAAAAATGGGAAGTTTCATTGGGTGTTGTGGATAAAGGCAATGTTTTGTTGGTGCTATAATTTTTTGAACCTGGGAAGTGTGAAAGCTATATCTAAGAAAGTGACTCAGAAAAAGAAACAAGTTTTATGTGTAATAGATTATAATCTGAGAAATGATTGATTTGTCACTAAGTCTTCCTTATTTATGCAGTTGTGTGATGCAGAACTATCAGTCTCAGTACTGAATACTAGAAGCTGAGCTCCCAAAGCCTTGTATTAAAATCACGATTTAAAAGATAATGGGTTTATTGTGGTTTTAAGCCCAGCTGGAAATGAAACACCGTGCAGCTGCTCACTCAACTTCTCCTTTTCCCTCCACCCTGGTGGAATGGAGAGGAGAATCAAAGTAAAACTTGTACATTGATATAAGAACAATTTAATAATTGAAAATAAAATGAAATACAGTAATAAAGGTAAATAATAATGATAATAAAAAGAAAAAATATCCAAGTGATGCACAGTACAGTTGCTCACAACCCACCGACTGATGCCAGATCCCCTTCCTGAACCCAGATTGGCCTCCCTTGCGGGTAATAGGGTAACTCCTCCAGTTTATGTACTGGGCATGTCGGTCTAGGGCATGGAATATCGCATGTTGGTCTAGGGCATGGAATATCCCTTTGGTCAGCTTGGGCTACCTGTCCTGCTGTCCCAGCTATGCTTCCTCCCAGGCTAGTTTTTAAAATTTGCATATCTTCTCACTGGCAGAGCATGAGAAAAGGAAAAAAATAAGTGCTTGACTTAGAACAAACATGACTTAGCAAAACCCCAAAGCATCAGTGTGTTATCAGCACCATTCTCATTACAAATCCAAAACATAGCACTGTAACAGCTAGTGAGAAGAAATTAACTCTACCCTAGCTGAAGCCAGGACAGGATTTTATTTGCTAACTTATTGAAGCTTTTCTTTGTCCCTTTGCAAAACATGCTTAAAACAGCATGATGCAAAGCAGAAAAGACGCCTGATTTCCCTCCAGAAATGGACAAATGCACAAGATTAAGATGGTAAACATCAAGTTAAAATTGCCTTTTTCAGGAAAACTGTTGTATTTGGGAACTAAATAATCGCTGCTGCACAAGAATTACCTGCTGCGATGTGCTGACTTGGTGCTGTACACAATAGTTATAAGGAAGTGAAAAGCACCTGATACTTTAATGTAGCAAAACATGAAAACTATGTGTGCACAGTTCTCTATTGCCTTGGCTCCTTGGAAGGGAAAGGCAGACAGCCTGTTGCATGTTTGTGTAAAGTAAATTAATAAATATCTCTGATTCAGTGCTACAGAACATGTGAAAAAGCTGAACTTGACAAGAGAAGTGCATAGCAAAAGATTTTTATTGCATTGTTTCGTGTAAATGTTTGTGAAGAAATATGTGAAATAAGCAGGTTTATATTGCTAGTGCTGATGCAGAACATATTTACATTGTATTCATTAAAGAAACCATTCAACAGAAGTTAACTCATGAGATTATAACACTGTTGCTAAGTTTAGCAAGATATCAGTCACAGAAAAGTTGGCTCTGTGACGCACCTGCAAGTGTCTTACTGAGCTTAATGTAATGGCAGCTGTTGCTGTTTTATGTTGCTGATAGAAACAAAGCCAGGGTTGAACTGAAGCCCAGTATCAGAGTTTCTCTGGCTTAGATGAAAATCATAAAGCTTATGCAATGGGTTGTCCCTAGCCAGCAACTGAGAACCCACTCACCTGGCTTGTTTCTCCCCTTTCCCCCTAGAATGAGGAGAAACCAGACAGTGAAAACACTCATGGATTGAGATCAAAACAGTCTAATAGTTTAAGCAAAAGCTGAATGTGCAAGGAAAGAAAAAAATGCATTTATATACTACTTTTCAGTGCTTGGTAAGCAGAACCTCAGCATGTGTAATGCCACAAGTACAAGCTTCACCCCTTAGTCTTTCTTTCCTTGAGATTTTATTGCTGAACACAATTTCATGTGGTAAGGAATATCCCTTTGGCCAACTCGGGTTGGCTGTCCTGGCTTAGTCCCCTCTTGGTTTCTCACATACCAGTAGCCTACTCACTGTGCAGGAGATGTTCAGCCAAAAGTTAGACACTGTTGTGTCATCAACACTGGCTTAGTCAGAGATCCAAAATGCACCACCATATTGGCTGCTATGATGACAGATAACTCTATCACAGCCAGACCCAATATAGATTATCAAGACAGAAAATGTGGGGCATGAAGCATTAATTAGAAATTTATGCCCTCATTTCTCCCTCTGCCTGCCCCTCCCTCCCCTTGCAGTCTGCTGCTTAAAAAAGTAGTGGTCTGGAGAAAAAAAAGCATGGTCATCATCAATACCTGTCACTCTTCTCTGACAGAGAGTCAGGGTTGTATACTGGTTTGTTGTGGCAAGATATCCTGTTTGCAGTCATCTAAATTCTTTCTGCAATATCACATGTCACAGATCTGAAGAAGAAGAATAGTAATTCCATAGCACATGCTGAAGCAAATTAAGCAGGAGTGTAGGTTCAACTTTAATAAAAAAGATGGCAACAGTGCTCACAATGTGTCATACTTTATATGATGTACGAAGGAAAATCAAATACCATCTATAACCTCAGTCTTATTCATGTCACTAGAAGTTACAGACACAAAAGTGCAAATGTTCAGCAAAAGTAAAATGCATCAGTTACTTTATTATATTAGTATAAAAGATGACTGGCATGGTATTAATTATTATTACAGATTATTCACATTAATATAAAAGATGATAAAGCATCAGTTTTATGATTTAGCAGTGGGTTTTATTTATTTTAAGGTTCCAAATACTATCTAAATCTTTGCACAGTCTATTGGGGCATAATGCACCACATGTCTGTAGTGACATATTTGAATGTAAATATAGGAAAATCATTGATATCATAAGCACTTAACATAGGACTATTTTTTAGATCAGTCTGCTGGGAAATGGAATACGATTTTATTGCCGATGTAATGTGAGGGACCGAATTTCCTTTCTTAGAGTTGGCTGTGCCACCTAGAGCTGCCGCAATGGCACAGTGCTCACCAAAGCGTTGCCCTGTTCCTAGAGTCTACCACTAGGCCTTCCAGGTTCCTCAGAGGTTTCAAAATGCATCCTCCAAACAGAAACAGAGCTGATCCCCTGAAATTCACATTCTAGAAAACATTTTCCTTTTTTTTCTCAAATTAGCAATTAAATTAACTAATTAAAAGTCATGTGAAGACACAAGATCACAAGGCAAATTCCTGATTGATGGTCCCTTGTCTGCTCCTGGCCCCTGACTTCACTGAAGTTTCAAACTTATAGTGGGGTCTGTAAAGCGCTGCTTCTTAAAGCAGGGATCACCTCACTGACAATAACCGTCAAATGTGTAAACAGTGTCCCCTGAAACCAGAACTCTCTGGACACAGGTAGCCAGGAGCTTTGGGCTTTCACAGATACCTCCCTCAAGGTGCTATCCATGAGAGCTAGACTGGTTCTGTGGGTATTTGCCTTTGGGATCAGTGCAATACATTCCTATCTCCTGTTGTGTCCACATGCCGGCCTTGAATGATATCAAATAAAGCGCCTTATCTATCCCATCCATCCAGTTCTGTTTGAAAAGCTGCCAGGTGACGGCATTGTTTCTGGTCAGCAATCTGTTAATTTGGACTAGTTTGATTATTCCTTCTTGTATTAGCTACCTTAAAAAGGTTGTAATCAGCTTTACTTTGATCAGGTAAAAATTAAATGAAACATTGAGGTGAAGACGATAGATTGAAGGCAAAATGAGCTGGCTGCAGGGAAATACAATGGAAAAGGCAAGAAATTAACTTTAAATGTCAAGAGAAATACCCTGAAAGTAAGATTTTAAAGTCTTTCAGGACAACAGTTTAAATAACCCAGAATCATTGCTAGTGAGGGCCAGAAGGCAGTTGCAGAGATAATATCTCTAACTCCAGCCCTGGGAGCAGAAACCATGGCTTAACCCCAGATCAGTTGCAGAGTCTACCTCCCTTCCAGTCCCCGAAGCCTCCAGCAACAACACCTTTTCTCTTCTCTTACCTGCTGAAATTGAATCTAAATATTATTAATGGCTAGGCTGCTAAAACTGCAGTGTCAGTAGTGGTCCTCCAAAGGCAATACTACACATGCAGATCCCAGAACAAGCAGAGATCACCTGCCAATTGGGGGAATGCAAAAGGTCATTGGATGTGTGTTACATGAACAAGAATGATGTGAAACATGAAGTCGAGGTGCTAGAAATACAGCTAGAGCTATATTCTGAACAGTATTGAAATTTGTACTGGCACAAATACAAGCAAGTATAGTTAATGCAACTGAAGAATTACTGTTCATTCTCCAGTAACTGACTTCTCTTCACAATTCACTGACCATGAGCTCTTAGTCTATTACAGTGGCAAGAAAAATGGTTTATTTAAACTCAAATGCAATCTTTACAGATTAAACTGTCACCTGAATAGGTCACAGCCTTAAGAGACTTTTCATCAGATGAGATATATTTTAAAGATTAGTTTTCTTGATGAAAGAAGGTAACAGTAGTACTGTTTTTAAAACCTAGCTATAATTGAGATGCTTTCTTTCCTATGTATCTTGGTTAATATAATTTTCTTGACAAGTCTTTTAATCTTGACTATTTTTAGCATGTATAATCCTCCATAAGTCATGCAATAACATTTTTTTCATGGCTACAAATTGTGACATGACAAACTTGATACCGTGGTCTATTAATGTCCATAATCTGATGAAAAATATGCTTTGAAGCAGAGAGCTGCTAATTAAAAATGCAGAATACAAAAAATAAATTAACCTGAGAGCCAAAAAACCCCTTCTTCACTTACAAAGAAATAAAATAAATTTTTTCTACAATAATCAAATATTTTTCAAAAGGAGGAAATCAAGAGACAGATGTAACAATTTCCCAGATAAAAAGTTCTCAAGCTCACAAGATGTCACCATAGGTTTTCTTGAGACTTTCATTTCTTTAACTGATGGAATTGGAATCCAGAATTCTCCCTTTAATTTTGTTGGGCATGTGTTTTAGCTTGAAGAACAGAAACTGCAGTGAAATCAATCTTGTAGTACACAAAAGATAAATTGTAAAATAAGTGAAGAGGAAAGGAAGAAAGCATTCTCCATATTCTCTGGAGACTGGATAAGAAATAGCCATAAATGCTAGCAAGGGAAATTTGGATTTAACTTGGAGGAATTTTTAACAGTCAGAACAAATAAACCCTCAGAAATTTGGCCAAAGGCACTTGTGGTGTTAGAATTTTTTAAGTATGGGCTAGATAAGAGGTTTAAAGAAGTTAGACAAGATTTTAAAGATGAGGTTAAACAACTGTGAGAAATTATTTGGATACAGTTGATTCTACTGAAAGAACTGGGTTGGGTAGGTGGCCAATTTGAGTCTAAAATTATTTGTTGAAAACACTTCCAGACAGGCCTGTTCTGTCTATTGCTGTGCCCTTCCAGGACAAGACTTAACCAGAGGTTCCTTCTGTCCAGGCTTAGGACTGGCCCTGGAAATACCTCTCTCCCTAAATGAAAGCAAAATGGGGACATTTTTGCATTATGTCTTTGACCCAAGAGAGCTAAGCAAAATATAAACCAGAATATGGGACAGAGTTAAAAAGAAATATGTTTGACCTATAAAGCATTATTTCTTTGACTCTGAGAGTTTGCGTTGTAGGAAAGAAAATGGTCTCTGTCTCTCACCTTTCATTCTGCACAACAAACATGCACGTTTGGTTATTGAGAAATAGAGTCACTCACAATGTGGAACTTTTCAGCATCAAAATTTTGCTTTACTTTTTTTGTTGCTATGGTTTTTAGATAAATCAGAGATCTGGGGGCCTGGTAGCTCAAGAGCTGAATATCTTGGTTTTTTCTGAACTTTTGTGTACTCATGGTTAGGAACAGAAAGTTCAATGAGCTAAAACTCCTGTCTACTTCCTCTGAGGATATTTTTTGAGCAAATGAAGATAAAAGTTTCAGCACTTTCATCATTCCTTGACTTAAATGACTTCCTTTTCTCCAGGCTTAGATTTGCTGCTCGTGCATTTACTCTTCCTGGGCAGGTGGTGTGATTGTATGGAGTAGAAGAAATTATACCACAGGTGTGTTAACACCAATTTCATCTTTTCTGTGATGCTGCCAACAGCTTCATTTTAGCAATGATCTTGCCACTGGTAGATGACTTAGTTGAAACACATTTCCATATTTTTTCTGGGGAATAATACAGAAGTGAGGTCGATTCTCCTTTTTTGTATTATTTTTTCTTGGTCTTCTAAGGTTAACTGTTCATTCTTTGGTAACTTGGTGCTGAATTTATTTTTCTTTTTCTAATGACATTATTCTAGATATTACCACACATAGATAAGTCTGGAAAAGGAAATGAGGAAAGGAAAAGGACAAATGAGAAAAAAAATGTCCTTTATTTTACACTACATAAGAGATAAGGGATTTTTCCTTATCATATAATAATAATATTAATCTAGTTCCCTTCTTGGGCTTCATCTACATTTCTGATTTTCTTTGATGAAGACCTAAGATCTGGCTTGCTTCAAGGAGGAAGGGTCTGCATTTTAAATTCAAATATTAAAGTTTGAAAATAATGCAACCTTAAAAAATACACATTTTCCTGCTTTCAGAAATGTTACAAATTTTCAATTCTTAAATGTAGGGTACAACACGTACTCTTGAAGAAAATGGCACCTGAAAACTTCAAAAAAATCATGTAGGAGGGAAAAACTATATAATTTTAATTGTCAAAGCACTGCATTTTAGTGCTTCAGGATTTTATCGCGTCTACAGTGTACAGAAAATGAGTGCAGTGAAAATAGATCATTGCTCAGATATTTTCACATTATTTATATGCCTCTTTTCATTTAAAATTTAGCATTTGATCTCAACAAATATCTCACATCTAATCCATAAATATATGGTGAAACTAAAAGGTGGAAAAAATTAAGAAATTTTTGTTGCTGGTGCCTTGGGATTATTCTCTGTAGTCTTTTGTGAAGGCAGGAATGTGCACAGAAATGTTGTTGGAGAATATCTGATCAATCTATATTTTGAATTTGTAATTAAATCTTCGCATCATATTCTGGATTCTAAGAGCAATACTCATACTGCCATGAGTCAAATCCAATCACACATGACCTACCATCAGTAATGAAATCTAATTGAAACTTTAAAATTGCAGATGTTGGTATGAACTGCTTGCTTGAACCTTCAGAGCAAATCTCGTTCATCTAATTATCCACTGTGTGACCCTGAGCAACAAATATAACTATGTAATTAAAGAAACCGTAAGCTACTCTTCAACGACTCTTGAACAGAAACAAGTTTGATCCTTCCAGTTATTCACAATGTATTTATTCAGCTGTAATAGGAGTGGTATCTGCAGAGGTTCCCTGCAGCAAATTATATCACCACTAATATGATGGCCCATTGCCTGCTAAATTTATTCATATAAAACTACTACTATTTAGCATATCCAGAGAAGGGCAATAAAGCTAGTGAAGGGTCTAGAAGTAAGTCATGTGAGGAGTGGCTGAGGAAGCTGGGGCGTTTAGCCTGGAGAAAAGGAGGCTGAAGGGAAATCTTATTGCTCTGTACAACTGCCCTAAAGGAGATTGCAGGAAGGTGGGTGTTGGTCTCTTCTTCCAGGCAACAAGGGACAGGATGAGGAAATAGCCTCAAGCTGTGACAGAGGAGGTTCAGGTCGGATATTAGGACTTACTTCACTGAAAAGATGGTCTGGCACTGGAATGGGCTGCCCGGGGAGGTGGTAGAGTCGCCATCCCTGGAAGTGATAACTGGACATGTAATTCAATGCTATGGTTTAGTTGACATGGTGGTGTTTGGTCAAAGGTTGGACTAAATTATCTTGAGGTTTTTTCCAGCCTAAATGATTCCATGATTCTATGATCTCCTAATGTCTACAGAATGTTGAAGCCAAGACTGGGGGATCAGGCTTGTGAGTGGCTGTGATGGAGATCTGCAGACAAGTTTGCAATGTCTATTGCTGAACAGCTTTTTGTGCCCATGAACATGAAAGCAATTTGTGTTTAGTGACAGATTATCAGGCCTTTCTACAGTGTGCATTTCACTGTTACAAAGATTATGAAGGTTCTTCTCCTTGCAATGTTTCCATATTTCCTTTTTTGACTCTATAATTATGTTATATTTTTAGTACAGGCATATTGGAAGTTCTTGTGCTTTTCACAAGTGATGTATGAGTGATGAGTCCAGTCTTTGAGATCCTCAGGCCCAGATGTCATACTCAGCACACTTGGGCCATGTGGACCCCATTGTGCACCTGATCTGTAGGAATCCTTATGTAGGATGTTTTATTCTTGGTTCCTGACTGTTGTTCTAGGTCTGTCAGCAGGACTAAATCTGCTCAAACTCGAAATGATGGTGTTTGGTGTGGGCCCTATAAACTTTCTGCTGTTTTCCATCACATCAGAAATGCATTTCATACTTCACTCTAATGGTATTCATTCTCGTTGATAAATGTTTAGATCATATAACCATATAATTCTCTTATCATTTCAAGATAACATACATCAACTTGTTTTCTCATTACTTTCCTTGGTTATCTTGTCTAGCATCATGGTCTGAAGCCTGGTATTTACATTCATTATTCCCACCCTTTAATTCCCAATTGTTTTCATTGTACCACCATTTGAATGAAAGCTCTATTACCTTGAGAAGACAAGAAGCTACTCATGTTGGCAGCAGAAGACATTACTAATTCTGGAAACTCTAAGTTGTCCTAGGTGCAGGTGCCCAGGCCCTGGCCGTAGAGGCTGTGGAGCGGTGTCTATGAGGAGAGGCTGTGGCTGTGCTGTGATGGACACCAACAGTTCTAGGTGGATCCAACTGATTCACAAATGGCACAGCTGAGTCTCTCAGCCATGCTGGCAGTGCCTCTGGGAAAATATATTTTAGAAAGGGGAGAACACTTCGTGGCAATGAGGAGTGAAGGAAAAAGTGTGATAAACAGCCCTGTGACACTATGGTCAAAGAAGGTGGAGGGAAGGAAGTGCTTCAGATGCTGGAGCAGAGACTTTGCAGCCTGTGGAGGACCACTGTGGAGCAGATGGATATTTCCTGAAGGACTGCATCTTCTGGAGAGCCCACACAGGAGCAGATATTTCTGAAGGAGTGTAGCCCCTTGGAAGGACCCACACTGAAACAGGGGAAAAGTGTGAGGAGTAAGGATTGGTAAAGAGGAGCTGTTCTGGATAGAGTGTGGCTACAGCCCTCAATTCTCCATTCCCCTGTGCAGCTTGAAGGTTAGGATGGGTGGAAGAATTGGGAATAAAGGGATGAAGTTGGACCTGGGAGAAAGGTATGAGTGGGGAGAAGGTGCTGTTTTAATTTCTTTTTCTATTCAAATCTAATTTAATTGGCAATAAACTAAATTTCCCCAAAGTCAAGTGTGTTGTGCCTGTGGTGGTACTTGGTAAGTGACCTCTCTGCCCTTATCTAGATTTATGAGGTTTCTTTTTTCCCTTTATTTTCTTCCCTTGTCATGCTGAGAAGGAGAAGGGTGAGAGTACCTGGATGGGTGTCTGTCAGGCAGCCAAAGTCAATTCACCACACATATAACCTCATGAAGCCAAAAGTACTTTCAATTAACAACCATTTTTCTATAAGTAACACTGAAAGTAAATTTACGACTGCTATTTTCAAAATATAAAAAAAATACACCTAAATATGTCCTGTGGATTGGATGGATCTTCCATGTTTTCACTTTCCACTGTATTCTTCCTCTCAAGTTATCAGAAGACTTCAAAGTCACAATGCTACTTTTAAAAGAATTGCAAATTGTTACTGTGCGAATCCCTCCTCCCTTGGTCCTGTCGATTATTTGAAGACCTGCTTTCAAAGAAAAAAACCACTTGGCTAACAAGGGCATGCCTTTCCTCTATAAAATCTGCATGACTTTCTTCATTGAATGTTGCAACATGGGGTTTGCTGCATTCTACTGACAAGAAAATTTCCATGTTGAAAACCCCGCTATGATGTCAATGAGAGCAAGAACTGTGAAGAAAGATTTGTTTTCCTGGTGCACAGAAGAAAGCAGGAACAAGAGACCAGGTCCGTTAACTCTGAATACCGAGTCCAGGCTATTTTAAGAACAACTGCTGTAGGCCTAATTCATGAGGTAGGTGGTCCATTCTTTAATCTGTATGGGATTTTATTTTTTAATGTTTGTAATTCTTGATTTCTATTTCTGTTTCTCTCTTTAGATACCTTTTGTAATAAAGAAGAAAGGAATGGGAAAACAAGGAGATGCATGACTGCCCTGTCAAAAACACCTTTGGGAAGGGAGGAAGAGAAATCCTGAGCCTGCTGGAGACTTGAACATATGTAACATGAATATGTACTTTCATAGTAATTTCATATGATTTATGCCAACTAAGCAACAATTAGTAAGATATTGTCTTCACATAGCGAAAAGCTTGATGAACTCGCCAAACCCACCTCTCTGAAACATCACAGACTTTTAAAACATGCTATAGGGCTACCACAGAAATACGTAACTTATGTAATATGTAACATATTTAATATGTAATATATTTAATATGCAGTCCTCACAAAGACTGATTTTAACAACAGTTTTATACATCTGTTATTCCACTGGTATAAATAATATAATTGCAGGTATGAATAATGCAAGTATTGGCCTTGAAACTTTTATTTCAAAGCCTTATTGCTCTTTTAGATATGGAATCTTTCACTAAAAAATTAAACCCTACCTGACTGACTTCCTTTCTTTTGCGCCAAGGCCATTTTTTGGATAGAATTACAAATGATGCTGGATTCTCTGTGTGGTTTATTAATTAAAGGTCTGGAGGATATTTGATAAAAGACTTGATTTATAAAATACCTAATTGTTTGTATTCCAAAATATAAATAGTGTATTGTTTGTATTCCGAAATATGATATAGTGTAAGCTTATTGTCGGAAATGCAAAGTCCTACAGAATCTTGCCCTCTGAATTTTGAAAAATGCGATGATTTGGTTAAAAGCTCATCAGTTGAGAAGGTGGGATACAGAGTGTTACAAATAATGCAATTCTGCTTTTTCACTCAGCCTGTGAACTCCTTGGTGTGACACCAGTATTGCCTTTGTTCATATTAAATTGAAGCCATTTATACATTAAGGAAGAATTTTTACCACTGGTGAGCTGCTGCAGGCACTTCATCCTACTGGAATGAGTGAAATTGATCAGAATCGCACACAGGGTGTATTTAGCTCTTAGTCTAACTTTCCATGACAAAGAATTTCATTTGGTTTTATCCTTTGGAAGTAAGGTTTTACTAAAAAGATACACATTGTTTGAGGGGAATCATCATGGAACTCCCACCCCACCTTTCCAGGACTGGATAGTAACATCAAATCATCCTTGTCACTTATGTTTGGAAAACAGGCTGGATGGACTCTTGAGAGACATCACAGTCCCTAGATTTGTAATGATTATCATCAACAGCACTGAGGTAAAAGTGTTGACAACTTGTGTCAAAACAGTTGAGTGAGGCTGTAGCTATACCTTTGTGCTGCTGTATAAATAGCAAGGATGTCAAGAGATGTGCATATTGCTTTATATACTACAGATGTCTGTGCACATTTGAAAAGTATTTATAATGAATATTGGTATTTAATAGTCCCCGATACTTCCTGATGTGCCCCTTTTCTGTTTAAATTCAGGAATGCAGCATACAGCTCTATATTGCTAAAGTACACAGGATTCAGAGCATCTTAGCTGTGGTATGTTTATTTACAGATGTGCTCTCTAAAGCGATCAGCTCCCCCTGTATTTTTTTCAAAAAAGAAGTTCCATAGTGTAAGAGCAAATGGAACTTAGTGGTGGAAATGTCTCATATGTTTAAAAAAAATTAAAGGAATTTTTCTTCATATTCAGGATAAGGGATAGCAATTTGGATACTGCGCAGGATTAATTTCTGGAAGTCTATTGCGATAGTGGCTTTTCAAAGGATGTTGACATTTTTCAAAAATTAAAGATAATACAATCCAAGACAAGGAGACCTAAGGCTTTATGAAATCTTTCTTACCTGGGTGTTGATCAGGGACTAACCTAGACTAGGAACCCAACTATAAAATCTATATTGTCCACAATACACCACAGGAAATATCTTTAGGAGCTGCATGTTTTTTGGAAATACAGCAGCAAATCAGCAAATAATCTTTAAAAAATTGTGTGATCCTGTTAAAAAAAAAAAAATCATTTTATGCATATGACTGGCTCAAATTCAGCTGGGAAGCTAAATATGGGAAGCAAACATAAACTCTGCCAGGATTCAGTGTGAGAACTCATTACATAATTTTAAAGAGCTATAATATCCTCTATCTTTCAAAATGTTACTGTTCCATTTGCGCAGTATAAAAGCACAGAACTTTATAAGATTCATGTATGGTTATTTTATGCAAACAGCTTTTTGAGAACAGCATTTCTGTGTTAGACTAATCTTAAAAATTGGACAGGAGTATCTACAGATAGACCTGAGATGTAGGTGCTAATAACTCAAAAGACTGTACTGTTGAGGATAGTCATTTTGGGTTTTTCTCAGGTAAAATCAGTAAAGAGCTTTTCAGTAAAGAATTATTAAGAAAAACCTTTAAGGATACTAAAGGCATTTTCTTGATGACAGCAGCAGCAGCCATATGTGTTAGTTTTGGCTGGGATAGAGTTAATTTTCTTCTAGCAGGTAGTATGAGGCTGTGGTTTAGATTTCTGCTGGAAACAGTGTTGATAAAACAGGGATGTTTTTACGTTTTTGTTGTTGCTGAGCGGAGCTTACACAGAGTCAAGGCCTTGCTGCTGCTCAACCAACCCCACCAGCAAGGAGGCTGGGGATGCACAAGGAGTTGGGAGGGGACACAGCCCGGCTAGGTGACCCCAATTGACCCAAGAGATTTTCCAGACCATATGGTGTTATGCTCAGCATATAGAGCTGGGGGAAGAAGAAGGAAGAGGTGTCCTTTGATGTTATTTGTCTTCCCAAGTAACCACTAGGCCTTATGGAGTCATGCTTTCCTGGGAATAGCCTGACACCCACCTGCCCATGGTGGTGGAAGTGGTGAATGAATTCTTTGTTTTGGTTTGCTTGTGTGCAGCTTTTGCTTCACCTATTAAACTGTCTTTATCTCAACACACGATCTTCCTCGCTTTTACCCTTCTGAGTCAGTCCCCCATCCCACTGAGGGAGTGAGCAAGGGGCTGCGTGGGGCTGAGATGACAGCGGGGGTTAAACCACACCACCATGGAATACATCAAGACCTAGCTCCTGGCAATGCCAAGTGTAAGAGTTTATGCCCCATAAATTTCAAATTATGCTTAACTTCTCAGTCCTGATTCATGGACTGTAATGGAAGATGTCCTTTTGGCTTCCACCACAGAATGAGTTTGGCTCCTGCAGTGGATATAGACAAAAATGTGGCCAGCTGGCCTGGAGTCATGTTGTGTCTCATATTGTCTGAGCCCTGCAGATTGCACATTGTGGTAGGGGAAAAGAGGCTGCTTGTAGACTGAAACAATCAGTGGATTGTCTTCGAACTCCAGAACTTCGAACTTCAAAAATCAAAACATTTTTTGATTTTCATTACAATCAGAAAGCATTGAAGGAACTCAGCACCTCACACAGAGTATTATGAGTAATTGCAAGAGAATTTTTATAAATGGAAGTAGTAAACCAGAAGTTAACGTGGAAACATATTGCCAAAGAACATGCAGAATATTTCTTAGGTACCTCCTATGGCTAGTCTTGTCTCTTTCTCCTGTCTCTAGGTTTGCCTGGATTCCAGATTCTTCCCTCTATTGACACCATTGGCAGGAGCCATCCAGGCCAATACATCTTCTCCCCTGCACATCCTGCTGACACTTTGTTTTCTCCACTGTCCTTGTACAAATCAGGATATCAGACATGTCTGTGGTAATATTCCTACTCTGACTAAGGAAATTCTAGGGTCTAAATAAATTCCTCAAACTGTGGCTATATATTAATATACCAAGTTGTAGAAAAATATAACCATTTTTGTTAGATCAATAAATAAAAATAATACAAACTGACTAGAAATGCACAGACACCTTTTCAAAATCAAAGAAGGATGACACTTCACCCTACACTTTAGAGACTCATTTTTATCTTTAGGATGTCACAACTACTGCTTCTGCTTCTTGCTGTGTATGCTTACTACTATGATGTCTTTTACATTTGAAATAGTCCTAACATGACCTGTTTATGATCCAGACTGAAATTTGAAAAATTACATAGGATTCAAATGGTACATACATGTTGTGCTAATTCTTGATATCAGGTAAATTTAATCAGATGTTCATTACATTTGTTTAAAAACCTCAAGAGACTCTAAGAACAGCCACAAAGGGGCAGCAGACATTTGCATTCAAATGTTATGATGCTTGTATGCTTTCCTCACCAATTCTGTTTTCTGTTTAACAAAAAACCTCCAGCAATCCTGGAAAATTGCGAGGCTAAGCTTTTCTTTTGGGAAACACAATCTCCTTTTCACTTCCTTCCTGAAAATATCATAAAAATATGCATAATTGCAGGAAAAAACCTTTATAAACTTTTTTTTAGTAGTGCTTTTTTCAGCCATCTTTTTCAAGGAGATGTAATGCCTAATATTCAAGCCTAGGCCTATTATATTACCCCCCTATCTTTTGATTTTCAGAGATAATGTTAAAAGAACAGAAGAAATTACTGATACTCACTGGAAGAAAAATTGCTATCTTTTGTTGTTTCTGCACTAAGGGCATCAAACAAGAGCTCTGAAAACTCCTTGAACAATCAATTTCCTCTGTAGAAGACAATTTTTACTATTGATAAGATTGAATGTCAGTTCTAACATAAGCCTTCTACAATGTAAGAGAAACAAAAAAAAGGTCCCATTTCTGAACAACATTGCCTATTTGCTGATTTTTAGGACAGAAACTTAAAGATATTTTGGTAAGCATCTTGTACAATGATACATATAAAATTTAATTTTTATTATGTGTTTTATGTCATTTTCATTGTGATTTCTTTGTTTTACTGTAGAAACGACTATTTTCTTTAGTGGGCACACAACTAAGAGGTCATTTTAAAGAATTTCAGAGAATTGAAACTCCATTTAAAAACAGTAGCCTACTTGAATACAGAAGTATCAGTTGTCTAACTTGATAGGATCTTATCATAAACTTCAAGTAGTATAGCAGCTTGCATATCCTTTTCTGAAACAGAGCTACTTGAAATAGCTGACATGCAACATTTCTTTTTTTTTGCACGTGATCTATTGCAAAGTTTGTGTTGCAGTAACAGGCTTCAGAATAAAAGCAACTTGGAATTTTAGTGTTTCATTTTCAGCAATTTAATTTTTCCAGAATGTAACTATATAAGCTAAAATTCTCATGTTTATTCCCTCAGATGTGTATATTTCTCCAAAGTTAAAAGGAAATCCATTCAGTTTATTTTTAATGATCTGAATATTGCAAGAACCCTGTGGTTTTCATACTTACAGAAAATTGTTCAGTTGTTATTTCCAACTGGATAACTCAGAAATTTGTTAATGTAATTCTTCAAACTTTTCATGAACAAAATTACTGCCCTGAAATATGAGGTTTACTAAATTTAAATTGATGAGGCAAACCCCTTCAAACTCTGTGTTTACAATCTCTGCATCTAACACACTCCACATACTCAGTATGTAGTTCAGATTTTGATTCTGCAGGCACTGATACCCACCTATTGATACATGACAGAGTTGTAACTGTGCACAGAGAGGCAAATAGTAAGCTTATTACCGTGCCTGAGCAGCTTGCCTGATAGAGTTCTTGTAGGAGGTACTGCTTTTCTCTTAGCAGCACAATTACGCCATAGGTGTTTCCCCAGTCCAACACCTTGAACTGCCCTCATCTGTGTGCTCCCCATGTAGACTCTGTCCAAGCTGGAAGAAAAGAAGGATTTATTAAGAAGGACTTTCATCCTGTTTAAATTCTGAAAATGCTGACAAAAATACCAACAAAAGGAAGCAAAGATTCCTTTTCCAATATAAAAAAGCATCAGCTGTGCTGAAGGTACAACTTGTCTCTGACTCTTTCCCCTCTATTTTTTAATGTAAAAATCGCGTTACTCTCTAACTGTGATATTGTACCACAAATAAAAAGACAGGTGAAAAATCAAGCAATGCATTTACCCTGACCTGCTTCAGAAGGTCTGTTTTAAGGTTTATCTTTGCTGAAAGAGTCAGTTCAGATAAATTTGAGTTAACTTTCTTCCTCCAGGCAGCTTACCTGCTCTGAGTAAAGGGCAGTGACCTACTGCTCTTGCAAGCCTACCAGCCTTGCTAAAGTAAGAGTCACCACGTTTTGTGATGATGGAACTATAAAGAGTCATTTGATCAGCAGCTCAAAATCTTAGCAGTTGGATTAAACTAGCCCCTGTTGGTACAACCCCAGTATGTGCATTCATTTGGACTTACTGTGCACCCATTCCTCTGCAATATATCCATGAAATGATCTCCCATCCTCTGTTGGATTCTCACTTGTGCTGTGACTCGGGTTTTTTGGTTCTCATGGTAAACCAGACTAGTACATTGAATGTTCTTCCTGACAAATTGTATTTCAGTTACATCAGTGAACCAGTTCAATTTTCCACACAGCCTTACAAAACATTGAGTCAGCACAACGAAGATGGTAAATAAATGTCTAAGGCTGGTGAAGATGATTCTGTAAGGCCTTAGTGCTGCTAGAAAAAGGTGCATGGGGTCACACTCTAAATGAGCATTAAGAACATTAAAAAGCAGCCAGCCAAATCCCACCAAGGTTATGGCACGAATGGACACATATATGATGGCTTGATGTATAAAAATGGAGCAAATCACACTTGTGGCAGCTGCTTACAATAAAGCTGTGCATCTGAAAGCATGAGAAACAAACAGGCTGTGTATTTAGAAGCATACAATTAAAATGTGACAAAATCACCTCTGATTTATCCAAGGGTAAATTTGCCACTCCTAGAGCAGGGCCATGATGCTTCTAGAGGATGAATCTTCTTTCGTGGCTTTTAAAAATTTGGACAGCTAAAAATACTGGTTAAACCATTCACGTATTCATTGCTCCTGCTGGATCTGTGGATGCTGCATTCACTGTAGAAATACTAAACTACTGTAAGGTAGCCTAGCCCAGGTACTTTCAGTTACCAGGGCATTCAACCAGTAATTCTGTGTAAGCCATCCAATTAAATGCATATCCAGCAATTTCAGCTGTTGTTAATATATGAATAAGCATCAAACAAAGGGGAAAATTGCTTGCAGCTAAAAGTAAACGGGGGAGAAGAGGCACTCAGAAATTGAGGGATAAAGGAAATATTACAGAAAACTACACAAGTAGTACATGTGACTCCATATATTATGACTTGTGAAGGAACATTAATACTCACTTAAAAGACATCCAAAGAAGAAATTCAGTCCAAAGCACTCAGTTTTTATGCACCAATATTTGGAACAACTAGAACCAGAGGTGAGGTTTGCAGAGAGAGAAAAAGGTGGTAATAGAGGGTCTCACATGCCTATAAAGTTTTTTGGTAAGAACAGGAGCATGTTTTCCACAAATGCATATTGGTCATGAGTATAGTAGGTTCACTGGTTTGAGGATCTCTGCTGAATCAGAAATGGTAAAAACAGTGCTACTGTAGATGATGTTCATTTGTTCCTGAATCACTTTCAATTAATATATACATGTTGTTTACCAAATGGCTTGGATGAAAAGATTTTATTGTATCTTGTTAATAACCTATTCAAATATTTGTTGTTAATTGCTTTATGTTTGTGAAAAACAAGTTTCTTCATTACTGTGTCACAAGATAATTGTAACTGTTTACTTTTATGCTAGAGTATCAATTGCTGAAAAAACTTTTTGTCTATAAAAAGTTCTTAGCAGGAACAGCAATTTCTCAAACACTGCCATGAACAAAACTCCTTTTCCAGTGATGCTAAGAAACAGTTAATAACAAGGGGCACTAAAAGCATCACAAAATCCAAATGTTTTGAATTTAGATGAAGGCTCATGAATACTGCCTTACTAAATGCCATGCCACATTTATGACTTCAGGGCAAAATATATGAGCACCAGACAATTCGAACACATTAATTAATGCTAATTACATCTCTGCAGTACAGATGGGTTCTATTCTCTCAACATGAGTATGTAATATGTTTGGCATAAATGTCAGTTAACATATTTATGCAGAAAAAATCTGTAGTTTGCAAATACATAATCAGCTGTCTTTTAATTGTGAAGACATTATGTGCTACAGCCCATACACATTGACCTGCAATGTGAATGGTGCAGATCTTCATCATCATATTTACTCCTTTCCAATGGCTCCTGTGAATCCTTAGGGTTTTTGCTGTTCCTGCTATATGACTCCTAGGACAGCATGGATGCAGACGCAATATAGACAAAGGTTGCATAGCCTCTGTGTCATATGACTGAGGATGGAGGAGAGGAAAGATTTTCTCCTTCAAAATCCACTCTCTGAAATCCACCCCTGGTACACGTACTAAGGGTAACGCAGATACACCTGCACTACTTCTATTGAGCCCAGTGTCTATTCCTACACTATAGGCATAGCTCTTTGTGCCAACTGTTTATACTCACTGGTGTGGATAGGAGGTAGGATTTCTGTCTCCATTCATCTCCATCCCTTTGGAGTTCTGAGCATCACAATTACTAACCTCCAACAAGTATTCTGTTCATTCAGAATCAAAGAAACCTAGAACCATAGAATCATACAGTGGTTTGGGTGGGAAGGGTCCTTTGAAGGTCATCTAGTCTAACACCCCATGCAGCAAGCCAGGGACGCCTTCAGTTAGGTCAAGTTATTCAGAGCTCTGTCCAACCTGACCTTGAATGTTTCTAGGAATGGGGCATCTACTACCTCTCTGGGCAACCAGTGCTTCATCATATAAAATGTCTGAATCAACCCTCTTTTAGTTTAAAACAATTTCCCCTTGTCCAATTACTATAGGCCATATTTAAAAGTCTGTCCTCATCTTTCTTCTAAGCCACTTTTTAGTACTAAAAGGCTGCAATAAGATCTTCGCAGAACCTTCTCTCCAGGCTGAATAACCCTCATTCCCTCAGCCTTCCTTCATACAGGAGTTATTCATCCTATGTCCTGATGTTCTTCCTGGTGTCCTTCTTTATAGCAGAAGTGTTCCATCCCTCTGTTCAGTTTTATGGCCTCCTTTGGACTCCCTCCAACAGGTCCACATCTTCCTGTGTTGGGGATCCCAGAGCTGGATGCAGCACTGAAAGTGGGGTCTCACCAGAGCAGAGGGACAGAATCCCCTCCCTCGCCCTGCTGGCCACACTGCTTTGGATACAGCCCAGAATACATTTGGCTTTCTGTGCTGCAAGTACACATTGCTGGGTCATGTCTGGCCTCTCATCCACCAGCACCCCCAAGTCCTTCTCACAGGGGTGTTCTCAATCCCTTCATCCCCCAGCTTGTATTGATATTGGGGCTTTCCCTGACCCAGATGTAGGACCTTGCACCTGCCCTTGTAGAATCTCATAAGGTTCCTATGGGCTCATTTCTGGAGCTTGTCCCGGTCTCTCTGAATGGCATCCCATCCTTCAAGAGTGTCAACTGCATCACTCAGCTAAGTGTTGTCTGTTCAGTGGATCTGTCTGTTCAGTGGATCAGGGCCTGCAGTTTTTTGCAGCAGATACAGTCATTTGCATGCAGATACAGTCTAGTTAAGAGGTAACCAACAATGAACTTAAATAAAAGCCAAGGAAAACAAAGATAGGAAATTTTTACAGTTTACTCTTATATTTTCTGAGGTTTGGGATTAGGTGGTTATTTCCCATGTGACTGAGGGAACCAACCTTCATCTTTCTTCCAGGCCCTGTCATAAGGGCATATTCTAATTGTCCATCCTAGTTGATACCGAAGGGAAATATCCTGACTGTGAGACACAGACAACCAGTCCTTGTCCCTCGCACACCACCTCCCTACTCAGTCCCTTGTTAGGTCACTTCAAAATTCTTGCATGGTCCTGGAATTTGTCTAAAGCTTTCCACTGGGAAAACACCACTTTCTAGCTCAGTGGAAGGTGAAAAGGAGGCAAAACCTGATGGGATTAGGGAAGTTCCTGCCTCTGTAATGATGTGATAAAGGCAGCGCTTCCCATTGCTCCAATATTACTGTCCAATGTTTTCTATCTTATAACATCCAGGTTTTATTTCTCTATCACATTGCAAGTATTCACTGCTTGGGCTCAAATTCTCAAATTTTGTTGCCTAAGACTGACTGACAAAAATCTTACATTGTCAGAGGTAGAAATCTTTTGTTACTGAAGGTGTTTCTTGAAGTCCTTGGTGTGGTGAGAAATAAAATCAGGATAATTATTGCTGTAACCTAATCCAGACCCATTCTGCAATGACTGACGGCATCCTTAGAAAGCTGTTATCATCTCTTGCCTGTCAGTCATCCTAGAGTTCTACAAGTATTGTTACTCAACCACTATTGGCATTCAGTTTATGGAATCCAAAAGTTTGGTTATTCTTGCAGTAAATGGTAGAGAATAAGCAATCAGCAGTGGGAAACAGTGCAGGAAAGAGAAAGAAGGAAAAACTGGACTAGTCTGATGGGACGATCTTAGGGAGTTACTTCTACTTTCTGTCTCTGTCACATAATTAAATATTATCTAAGTACATTAATCTAGGCTTCTCTTATCTTACATGATCATCAATTTTGTATTTGTTTTCTGAATATTCGACTTGAAGCACTGCAGTTTCATTTGAGAGAGTGCCCATAGCAATCTCTGAAGTTAACAAATGCACTTAAAATTTAATGAAGTCAGTATTCTGCTGCTTACACTAAAAAATCACATCAGGAGAGTCTCAAAATTACTACTGAAAATTAGTAAGCACCTTTGACCTTAATGTCTCTGTGTTTTTAATAGCCAGTAAAAGAAGGAGAGTAGTAATCTCTAATCTCATTTATGAAAATAAATATTTGGGAAGTATTCAGTTCCTGTACTGATGTTATTATGGAAGAAAGAAAATTATTAAATCAGAGCAGGAGCTGAATTGTGTACAATAAATAGGGCATAAACTATACTGCACAAGGAGGAGAAAACAGTTTATTGGAGAATTGGTTGCTAAAAGAGCTCAGTGCATTACAGGCACTGGGTGCACACGAGCTTTGCAACTTCAGTGTTCTGCTAATGTAGTTTTTGTGTTTAATATCTGCAGCAGTAGTCTGTAGTACTTCTAGCAAAACTAAGCTCAGGGCTTTAGAAGATGATATTTAGAATCTAATTTTTTAACAGTAGAATTATTTTAGGTTATAGAAATGATTGAAGATCATTTCACGACCTGTTTTACTGTATGAAAAATGCTGTTTTATACTGTAAAATCAGTTTCAAAAATCCCCCTTATGTCTATACATATTTTAGAGTTTTGTGATCTGTGCAGAAAACCAAAGGTATTCCTTTCTCTTAAAAATAATTTTCTGAAAATTTTCTTAGTTTCAACTACAGAGACTTGGAAGAGGAATTATGATAATAAGTGAGAAAAAGTTAAGCAGTCACAGAGCAAAGGAGCATTTTGTTTCTATTTGTTTCTCTTACTCTTTTAATCTTATTGTTTTCTAATCTCCATTTACATAGCTCCAATAACATGCTGCCAACACATTGCACTAAATACAGACTTCAAGGGAATGTTTAATGTCTTTTTACATCCTCTCTAATTATTCTACAGCAGAATCAGGCAACACCAGGACTGATATTTATATTACTAGTCTAGATTTTGACAAATCACATAAAATTAAACAATAACGGATAGAGTTAAAAACATTTCAGGACTAAAAGGGAGAAAACACAATAAAAATATTTATTACCTTTGAGAGTCAACATGAAGCAGTGGCTTGGAGTAGATGTACACACTTACACTTTTCCTGGGCATATATGAAAAGAGTCAGAGGCCTGCTTGGGACAGCTCTTTAAGAATACTATATTTCAGTGATTACAGGGTTGGCTAGTGCAGCCAGGCAGGAAGGGGTGCCATAAAACTATATGAGACTTCTACAGGAATTCTAAATTAAAGCCATTGTTTTTTAAAATGGGTGAAAACATAAGGGTTAAATAAACCCAACTTCAGAGAATCAAAGAGAAAACAAAGACCTTGATCTTAGCTGCCTGCAACAAGGGAACAAATTACAAAAACTTTAAACCTCTTCTAGCACAACAATATCACCACCAATCACCAAAAGGCAGAAACAGGATATATAAACAAGGAATATTAAGCATGTCAAAGGATTATGTATATTGAGAGGGATGACTATAAAAGAAGTCGTCCTGATTCTCTAGCATTATGATAGTGTTCTTCAAGGTGGAATGATGAAAAGTTTCAAGTATGATGGCTCATTTCTGATACTGATACAGTTAGCCTGGATTTCTCTTGGTCTACTGGATCAGGTATAAGTAATCTCCCTCACAGCTATTTTGCCCTCATTTGCTGCATCTGGGCTTTTTCTAAGGGGAAGGATGAAGTGACACAGGTCTCTGAACAACCCTGTTGTAGTTTAACAGGCTAGTAGAGCATATGTCTCCCTACCTTTGCTTCTAGGAGATGAGATTGTCTCAAGCCATTTGAAGGCTTTTGTCTGACTATGAAGAAAAATACTTGTGACTTTAGAAACACTTTGGAATATAAGAGATACAGAGCTGTTACTACCTGATAGTTCTGCACAAAAATATAACCTTACTGGTTTAAATGACAGTTTGTAACAATGACATGGCTCACTCAGACCTTTATTCTGCGGACAGGTCTGAGTGAATGGATACTTGTTTTTTCGAGTAATAGCCAAGATTGTAATATATATGGATAATTTATTTTTTTTTTTCTCTCAGAGCTAGATTTTCAGAAAGCAGGGATAAATACATTTGAAAAACTCATTACCTTTAAGGGCCTTGCACCGAAAGTAAATAGCTGATATTGAAGATTCTAGAACGGTTATCTCAGGTTTTCTTCTGTGAAAGAAGGCAGGAGATGCATTTTCTCCTCAGATGCAATATGGGGCTTGCTTCTGCTCTTGACTTTTCTACTTTTACTTCTGCTGATACAAGTAATTGGAAGTAGACTCTCCTGGAGCATCCTGTGTGCTCTGCTCTAGTGATCAATAATCCACAAAAAATTCTACCTGTTCCAGTGTGCAGATATGGGCACAAAGAACATCATGCATACTAACTTGCTGTATTCTCAAGGCCCATTCGGTATTTTGTTTGCAAGCAAGCATTTAGTTAAGTGCGGATACAGGTTTTAGAGCTTTCTGGAGGAAGAAATCTGGTGCCTGTTCAGGACCTCCTTGCCTGCTCAGGCTCTGCCTGCATGGGCTGGGTCAGCCCCGGGCAGAGAAGAATGTGCCCCTGTAGAAGTACCACACCAAGAGAGGGCAGGGTCTGCTGTGGCACAACCACAGGTGGCAGCTGCCAGTGTCAGGGACAAAGAAACACATATAAATCTTTATCATCTTGGCTCCTTGTTCCTTGCCTCATCCTCAAGTCTAACCTTAGAGTACAGATGCTGCCAACGCATTGCACTAAATTTAAAGCGAAAAGTATTTCTCCCCCAAGCATGATTAAGCAAAATATTTGGGCAACTTGACCTGAGCTTTTTGCCAAAGGAATAACTATTTGCTGAGACAATATATTGAATCAGGGGATGGTATTGATCTCTGTATAACATGCTCAATTTTTACATATCATGCTTTTAAAAATAAGCAAGTAAAAAGAAGGTTGAAATTGTCCTTATAAAAATGACCACAAATTACCACTGGCTGTTTGAAAAATGAGCTAGGAGAATGTGACAAAACACAGGGAATAACACTAAGCAGTGAGTGTCAAGCCAGTGGAGAGGAATTTGACTGTGAGAAACAGTTGCTGAGCATGTAAATAAAATTACAGATGATTAGAGATGGAGTGAGAAAGAAAATAAATATACACAAAGACAGCATGAATAGCTGCAGGCCAGCATGCAGTCAAAATAATATGAATTTATCACACACATTTCAGACAAGCCATTCCTCAAATGTCAGAAAAAAATAGGACTCTAATGAATCTAGAACACATATAGCCCACTTACTGCGCTCAAACTGTAAAGATATGGATCTAACATATGTCTTAAAACCCAAGGATAATAGAGATTCTACACTTCCCTAGGCAATCTACATCAGTATTTGGGATCTTCCTGTTAAAAAATCCTCTCTGTGGTCTAGCTCAAATCTTCTTTGCAACAGCTTTCTACATTTTATTCTTTATTCTTATGACTTAGTAAACAATTTTCCTTCCTTCTTTAATTCTACTTTATACATACTGAAAGTTTTCAGTATACATTAAAGATCTGCAATGCTTTTCATGTTTCTTATAGGTCATATTCCTTGGACTATTTTGATGCTTACAGATTTTTTTTTCTGCATAATTTTGCTTGAAATACAATGTCAAAACCTGGTCAGTTTTCCAGCTAGTGATTTACCAGATTTGAACTGCAGAGAAATATTTCTTCAAACTCATGTCTTTACATCACCATTTGATACTTTCCATTTTCTGACTGACATTTCTGACACATGCTCTGCTTGGCATATACTATATCCCCAAGAACATTTTCTGCAGAATTTCTGTCTAGAATATCACAAGCATTTTGTAAGAACCTGTGGCCTTTCATGCTTGACTGAAAGGCAGTGCAACCCAGAACCACATTCAAAGCTGAAGCCAGAATGCAAAACTGCCAAGAAAAGCATAACAGTGATCCTACCTCTGTTATGTCTTCTCAGTCAAAGAGCTTCCTGGACTGAAGGTGATTGCATTTTAGAGCTACAAATGGACTTTTCTGCATCCATTTATCCATCAATCCATCACTTTTGGAACTCATTTGCCCTTTAGTTTCCAAAGTATTTCGTGACAATGAGACCCACAATTTACTTAATAATAATATGCTAAGTAATATATTAAGATATTGTAATGTTTACATTGCTCCCTGATAATTTCCTTAAGGGCTTGATAGTTTTTGTGAGCTTAGAAATAATTAATAAGCACTCCTTATTCATCTTATGAAAACCATTTACAATTTTATAGCTCTATATCATATCCCTCTCTATCTTCTCCAAGCATGGAAAGTCTTGGCACTTTTTCTCTTCCCTTGTACAGAAGCTGCTGCTCTTCTCAGAGACTGTCCCTCCTTTGTAGTATTTTTTCAAAATTCTGTAACACCTCTTTACAAAGCACCTTATTAGAATGGTATGAAGTGTTCAAAAGGAGGACCAGTATGAGTTGACAGTAATAAATGGGATTTTCTGCTTTGTTCTCCCTGTACCTAGTAATTTCTAACATTCTCTTTATTGTTTTTTTCCCCACCTCCAGTGGTTTCAGATCTCTTTCTGAAAGGTAATAGATGCCACAGTTTGAGACAGCTGTTATATATTTATAATTATGGTATTTTTACCTCATGTGCATGGTATTATACTTGTCACAATTTTACTTGGTTGTTTTTACTGAACAGATATTCAGTATTTTGAGATCTCTGTGGATTTCTTTGCTGTCAGTTTTATGTTTGTCTAGCATACATTATACTTCATCATCTGAAAATTTTGCTCTTTCACAACTTCCTCCTTTTCTATATGGTCACGACTATTTTACACACCAAATATTCTAACTCAGATTCTTAGGGGGATCTCCTCTCACAGTTTATTCTCATGGTAAAATCTGATTATTTAACCTTATTATTATTTTTATAGTTTATGTATAACATTGTAAGTTATTTAGGCACCTTTGATAAGAATATACATGAAAAAGATATTAAACAGATGACAGGGATCTTATTTCCTTCAGAGATCTGTAACAGATGGTAAAGCATGACTTCCAAACAGAAGTTTGGCTGGTTCTCTGTCAGTACATTGCATTTATCTACGTATCTACTTGTATAATATTTGATTAAATAGAAAGAAAACTGATTGAAAAGATAAATCAGATTTATGAGCCAGCAGTATCCAGAATTTCTCTTGGAGCTTGTTTTAAGCCTGGTGTCACATTTTTTAATTGTCCAGACCCCTGGCACTAAGAAGCTGATTTAAACCACAGGTTATATACTTCAATACTACTGGTCAGCAATTTCACATTTGAATTTCTTTACAGCTCTGGGTTGATAACCACCTTGTCCTTATTACTTAGGATGGTTAATTTAAGCCGTTTGCTGTAAACACCTTCTTGTTAATATTTGAATTGAGACAGTTCCTCAAACTAATCACTCAAAGACGGGTGCTAAGAACTGACATGACCTTCTCTTCAGTGAAAACTGATGCAAAGAATTAGTTTAGCTTTTTCTGATATTGTTTATGTCTGTTGGGTGCTGCTTGGGATCACAAATCTGTTGTACTAATGGTCTGGTGTGCTGCTTCTTCTCAGTGTGGTTAAGATGGCTGTGAATATTTATGTAGGGCTTCAGAATAGTGTTTTTGGACTTGTCTGTGATTATACCTTTAGCATCATAGAGATTCTTCATCTGGTTCCCCCCCCTCCTCTTCTGGACATGACTACATTTTTTTAGAAACTATTTCTGTATTTTAATATCTTTCTTCATAGTTGAATCAAAGCAACGCTATTTTTGTTTTAAATGCTTTTAACGCTTTTGATGTCTTCATAGTAGAGGGTATTCATTGACACTTGGCCTATAGTATGACATTTTTATAGTCTCCAATCCAATGTAAACTTTTTTAAACTTCTTCTTTCAAATTTTTCTTTTCTTCCAAAAATTTGAATTTTACTGTTGAAGAAGTCTTGTCTCATTTTCTCCATAGCCTTTACAATCTCAGGATGGGCTATTCACTCCTGATTGCTGGAAATCTTAAAAGCATGACAGCAGATAATTGAAGCCTGTCATTATTATAATTTTTGACCTCACTAATTTCTCCATCAGTTTGTGATAATTGTTTCCATTCTGGTAATATGGTAACAGGACTGCAGCTCTAATATTACACTTCTTTTTATGCATATAATTCACAGAAGTTCATGTACACTTAATACTGTATGGTTACTTACTGTGCAGTAGTTCAAGAAGATGTGTTAAAAGCAAAGTAAATGACAGAATTAATTCACCTGAGAGGCAGCTGGCATGGTGCTTGGACAATATATTTTGAGTGGCCAATTAAATATCACAGAGTAAGTTAGCTTGGAGGAAATAACAGAAAAGCGTGCCAAGCTGATGAATGAAAAATGGTGATTTGCTCACCAACTTTGTCTTTAACACATTAAAAAATACAATTAGTAGAAGTTGTGGGATAAGAGCAGTTTTAACAAGAGTCATGATTGACAAAATAGCCTGTGCCAAAATATCCTCTGCCAACCTCAGTTCAGTTCACTTTCATTAGCAAAAAATTTCACTCAAGTACTGTCAAAATGTGGAAGAGAGACCCAGTAGGTCAGCGTCAGAGCAGATCAGTCTTGCTCATTACAGGGATTGATTCTCTGAGGTTTGATTCCTTGGGACTACTTGTCATTGCTGTCCATATTCAGCTTGAATGGAGGTTGCTGAAATATATTGACACTGATATAACTGCTCTCTTTTATCGCTGAATACTATTTATGGGAATATACTGAATAATATACTGAATATTATTTATGTAATCACTTATTAATCTTCTAATTCCTGATCTTTTAGTGCATATCTCTCTTATGCATTCATGGATTTTGAATGCTGAAATAGGAGCAGCCTTGTGTCACAATCTTGTCTGTCACATTTGATGCAGTTTCTTTTATCCAGAATTTTGTTGTGCTTTGTACTTCCCATTTGTACCTTTAGTTTATTGTCATTGACTTTATTTTGATGAATGTGTCCTTCATTTTGGACTTAAAGTCCAAATTAGGCATGTCATGTTCTGCCATCCAAGAAGCAAATCTAATTTGCAGTGCAAATGCAAACTGCATTTAGCTTTAATGTAGTGGCAATCAACAGTCTATCTATCTCTTTTTGCTTTTCTACAGGTTTTGCCTCCCTTCCTGAGGAAGCAAAATTTACTCTGTTGCACATTCTGTCAGTGTAACTCTTGCAACAAGCTTTGGAACCGTCTTGAAAATTTCAACTGATTTTGACAGTGCTCAAGGTCTCAGTGTTACAACATTCCCACAAGCTGACTAGAGCCAGGTAGAGTGTAAAAACCCAATCAGTCTCCTACCGAGGGCAGAGCTGCACCACAGTTCATTTATATGGATATTCTCTGCCTTAGACAATGTAGACCAGCTCATTAGCTGCCTATCACCAGTTTGCTTTAGGCCATGAACCTTTAATTTTTCTTTCAGTTCATTCTGTGATTCATCATCTGCAGTCCTGCTTTATACGAAACAGTAATTTTTTGCTGATTGGGATAACTGTAAATTGCATTTCTACAAATACTTGTTCTTGGTACTTTTGACAGTATTATTTCTGGAATTCAGCTTTCTTATTTTTTTTGTTTTCATGGCTTGTCCACAGACATCTTGGAATATTTGCCTTTGTTCCTTGAAGCTGAGTAATATCTTGCAAGTTTGCTGCTGAAATCATAGTATCTCAAACAAAATTTGAAAGGTTCCAATTGCCCTGCAATATAAGACTTGTTTTACATACAGACACGTATAAAAAAAAGCTTACAAAAGCAGTTGTTTCCTTTTGAATAGAGATGTTCTTATTTCTGGATTTTCTAAGTACTGCTGCTCTGATTAGACCCAGGACCCGGATGCTTATGTTTACACTTCCTTGCTTCTACTACAAAACCTAAGAAAATGGTCAGCAAACAGGATATAATCTCATTACAAGTCATAAAACCTCATGAAACCTGGCTTAATGAATTCTGCTGCTTGTTCTTTCTTTCTTGACTTCCTACTTCTTCCTCCCCCTTTCTGCTATGCTTCTTGCTGTCAGTCTTGCCTGCATTACTTTTAAGCTACTGCACCTTACTGCATCCTTTCATTCTGAATCTTTCCTGTACCTTCTTTCTCCCCTCTTCTCATGAACATCTGTCATTCTCCCTTTCCTTGTCTAAGTTTCCTTACAGATATATTTATCTCACTCTTCTATTTCTCTCACTTACCTCTCTCACTCTACTGCTTCCCATCCCCTCCCATGCTATATCCAACTGCATGCGGACATACACCACATACGTATGTATACACAGAGAAACATAAGTCCTTGCCACTTTTCTGCAGGACTTTCTCCTCACCAGCGCATTTTGAGGTAAGTTTAGGAATATGGTCCTTTATATTTTCCTCTGAAAGAATTAGAAATTCTTATATCTTCTCTTTACGCCCCTCTCTTCTGTCTTCAACAGTCTAGATCTTTTGCCACCAACCACATAAGAAAGAGACAGCTGGCAACACTTTACTTTCAACTTCACTAGATTCATAATTAGGAAAAGTTTTTAAATACATTATTCGGTACAGAACATGATCACCTTATGAATCAACATGCTAGACCAGGTCTGCATTTGGCCTCAAATTACTTATCCAGATGCATTATCCTCCATTTCCTAGTGCACATCACAAAGCCTTAGAATATATATGCCTCAATTAAATGATTTCTGAAAGCATGAAGCTCATTTTGTTGCATATCTGTATGTGTTTTGTATTAATCAGATTAATCAGGGATGAGAACATGAATTAAATTAACTTTATGTTCACTCTACAGGAAGAGTGTACAGGAAAATTCACTGGACTGGAAGAAAACTGAATGCAGTAAGAAGTTGCAAATTCATTATATAATACTGTAAGCAAGTCCTTCACTTTTCCTAATATATTTTACTAAATTAATTCTTTTGTTAAGTAAACTATCTGTACTGTGAGAAGCATACTTTTTTTTTTTTTTTACCCAGCCAGGCAGGTAAGCAAAAAGGCGAGAATATTTACACAGAATAATGCCTTTCTTAAAGAAAGGTATGCAAGACAAATTATTTTAAAGTGGCAAGTCATGCTGTAATTATTAGTGATCCATGAGGAGGAAACAAGAATACTTGAATTCTTGGCTAGTTGAAGTTGAGTTTCCAACAGCAGAAGTGTCCAAGTCCCACTCAAAACACCCAAACAATGTCATCAATTCAGTTAGACTTTGTCTTCCCTGTTCCTTGTAGGAGAGGGTTACTGACCGCACTGATCTGAAGACGCAGAATGTCTTCTTGGGGCATTACAATGGTCACTTCTTGTCATTTCAGTTGTTTCCAGCTGCATAGACTTTTTCTCAAGAAGAGGATTTGCTCCGTATGCTCTCTAACTCTCCTGCCAGAACCCACTGCCAGAAGGTGCAGGACTGAAATGGGTAGGCTGGATTCCAGCCCCCAAGCAGCCTTGCTGATGACTGAACCACCAGCTCATACTTTCCACAGAACTGCTGTAATCACAAGCTAAATACTTTTAGTCCAGAAAATATTTCCTGCCTCTGTGTGAAGCTGTGTCACTGTGCAACCAGGAATCAAAGCGGAAGGGTGTAAAGGGAAAACAGCAGAATAGGTTGAATCCATGATCAAATTATGACAAGGACCTCCAGGGGAGAGATGCAATGCAAATTGTTCCCTTTGCTAAACTTTATAGTCGTGCACCAGAAAGCACAGAAGGGAATTAGACCTCATGAGAAGTCTAATTAATTATGAGTTTTAATAACTTTGTAAATAAATGAATTATGGGTAAGACAATACACATAGCAGTTTATTTTTATCCCAAAAGGGTAATGAAGCTTTATGTTAATTGGGGAACAGAGCATGAAGATGCAGCTGCTTGTTAGATTGGAATACATATTGACTAAGATTCAGAATTATTCTAGCCCAGGGATTTTCTGTAAGATACTGTCAAGGCTAAGGTATAAGAATAGTGCAAACATTGCAATTATGCAAATGAGGATTTGATGCAAATATAACTGAATTTAATTTTAAGATTTTACCAAAAACACGAGGCATGTAAGTATACACAGTTTAAATATTGTAAGCAAGTTGCATTGGATTATAAAATCGCATCAGGATAACCAGCTCACATAATTTCATTTGTAGTATATAGAAAACTTTTAATGTACTTTTTTGAGGTGACTGATACAGGAAAAAGCAACATAGAATTGTCTGAGTGATCCCACATTTATCTGAAAGTCAACACATCTGTGGTCTAAAGACTAGTTTATTCATTTCCCATTTATGCATCTGTGGATATAAATAAATAAACAGCATTAATCATAAAACAACATAAATAAATCACAGCCAGAACTCGATATTGTTTTTCCCCCTCCTCAAGTTAAGATTACTCTCAATAGAATCAGGCTGTCTTTGTGAATTTCTCTATAGTCCTCCAGATCTTGAATTCCTGATTTAACTGTGCCTTGTGCTTAACAAAAGGGGTCTCTAACATGTAGTTTAGGACTTTGAAATCAAGGTGTTCTGATTCCTTGGCAAGTGTTCTACCCATTGGGCCATCATGGTCAGAGACTCTAACAAAGGAGTCTTAATGTGCCTCCATTACAGTCATAGAATATGCTGAGTTGGAAGCGACCCATCAGGTCGACTGAGTCCAAATCCTGGCCCTGCACAGGACACCTTAGGAATCAAACCATCTGCCTGAAAGGATTGTCCAAACACTTCTTGAACTCTGTCAGTCTTGGTGTTGTGACTGCTTCCCTAGGGAGCCTGTTCCAGTGCCCAACCAGCCTCTTGGTGAAAAACTTTCCTGATATCCAACCTAAATCTCCTCCAATTCAGCTTCATTCAGCCATTCTTTCAAGTCCTGTTCGCTACTCACAAGAGTGAAGAAATCAGTGTCTGTCCCTCTGCTTCCCCTTGTGAAGTTTTTGAAGACCACAATGAGGACTCCCCTCAGTCTCCTCCAGGCTGAACAGACCAAGAAATCTCAGCAGCTCCTCAAATGGCTTCCCCTTCAGACCCTTCATCATCCTCATGGCCCCCCTTTGGATGCTCTCTAATTACTCAGCATCTTTTTTAAAATGTGGCACCCAAAACTGCCCCCAGCATTCAAGGTGAGACCGCCCCAGTGCAGAACAGAGCTGGGCAGTCTCCTCCCTTGGCCAACTGGCGATGCTGTGCCTGATGCACTGCAGGACACACTTGGCTGCCAGGGCACTGCTGACTCATTCAACTTGCCACAGACCAGGACCTCCAGGTCCCTTTCTGCAGCGCTACTCTCCAGCCTCCTGTTCCCCAGCCTATATAAGCAATCAGAACTGCCCTGTCTCAGGTGCAGATTCCATCACTTGTGCTTGTTGAACTTCATACAGTTGGCGATTGTCCATCTCTCTAATTTGTTGAGGTTTTTCTGCAGGGTCTATCTGCCCTTGAAGGAGTCTGAATTTCTCTCAGACTTCTACGTTTAAAATTTGTTTAATATGGAGTTTCAGAATATACCATTTTCACTGGATGCTTTCAGCAAGGACATTAGATGAAGCCACATCAAATCAGTAAATAGACTAAGAGCGATATATTAAGGAATGCTGGAATATCTGTATTTGCAGTGAAACACTTCATGACTATGATTTGTGATACTTCTTGTCTAGAACATATTACATGTGAGATCCTTCAGGGTTAATGCAACTTTACCTTCACCTCTGCAAAAATGAACTCTGTTCAGTGAAGTAATCACAGCATTAATTCATTCCAACTTACAATTATTTTCTCTTAGGAAAAAAGACTGTGAAGCCAGGCACTAAATCCAAAATGCATCCCAAACACAGAAAAAACGTTAGTGGTCATAGTGTATGAGGAAAAGTTTAGAGTTCAAATCTTACAGCTCTTAGATGTCTAAACAGATGGCAAGGCATCTCAGCAGGTGTTAGTACCAGCCCTTTGGCAAGACAAAACCTCTCAGTGGATACTAAACCTACTATCACAACTGTTTGAGATAACGCTTCAATATCCTCTACCAAAAATATACCTCCCTTGCTAGAATATTTCATTATATATTTTGAAAGCACAATCCAGTAACTAAGAGAAATTGTTCTGAATTTTGCATTTCTCAAAGCCATACTCACAATCAAGAAACAATTTAAAAAGAATTTGATCATCAAGTTATAACAGAAACCTTAGTTCAAAACTTCTCACCAGCTCCTCATCATCTAAAAGACAATGAATAAATAAAGATTCTGCTTCAAACTCTGCTGGTTATGTTCAGAGCATCAGCCAGGAATGAAAGCTAAACTCAAACCCCCTCCCCTAATAATATATTTTACGCCTAGAATGTACATGAAATGGATCAAAAGTATTTTCATCCTTATCTTTGTTATATGCAAGTGCATCCTGTACATTTTACACTGTATCTGATTTCACTGTGAATTTCCATGTGCCCTGGATACAAGCTAATTACGGATTGTATGGAGAATTACCTATTGTTCTAAAAATCTTTTTCATTTTCATTGAATCTTATCTATACAAGACAAAAGAAAGTTATTATAAATTCCAATCATTGTTCATATTTTACCAAGAAATATTCTATTTTTCAAAGTCAGGCAACATCATGTGCTTGTCCTTTTTTTACACAATGAAACTCAAATTGGATCCAAGTTCCAGTTTAATGCCTTGGATGAGCAACTGCAGCAGTGTGTTGCGAAGTGAGCTTTACTGGGATCTTTACTACCCTGATCCAAATTTCTCATATGCAATGGCTGGCTACTGGATGAAAGAAGTCTACTCTGCACGCACCCTCCTCAAGGCACCTTCTGCTAGGTCAGGTGGAACTATCGGATCTGGGCTGGCAGCTTTTATCAATCCCAGAGACGCTTTGCACACGACTGGCTGACTGGTCAAAGTTTGGGTGCGGTTGCTTGCCCATGTTACTAATTAGTTACATTGTAAACTACCTGAGGAGTTAAACACAGCAGCATACAGATTAGAGTCTTCCACTCACTAACAGGTTACAAGGTCAGCTAAATTACTGAGAATGACACACGCATGCAACAGTGCCCACTTTTTCTGGTCTTTCTTAACTGTGGAACACAAAAGTTATGACAATGAATTTTAGATAGAATAAGATTTCAGTTGCTGTTTGGCCATCTTCCAAAAATACGCATTTCCACCTCCCAAAAAACACAGCAATAGAGAACTTGACATTAGTTGGAATTCCTAAAATTGGAGAGGGGGAAGGCAGAAAGGCACATTTTGTATAATCCATGTCATTGTCTTTTTATGATGAAATGAATGGCTGAAACCCTGGAGTGTCTGACATACTGGAGGACAGGGTTGCTGTGTGAGGACACCTTGAACAAACTGGAGAATGTCCTGACAGGACAAACCTTGAACCCAGTGCAAAAACCCCCACGCAATGGTATAGGCTGAGGATTGACTAATTGAGATAGCAGCTCTGCAAAAAGAACCTGTGGGTCCCAGTGAAAAAGTGAAATGAGGGTCAACACTGCAGCTTTGGTGTAATTAAGACCAACCACTATGCTGTGCCATATCAACAAGCCAACAGCCAGCAGGTGAAGGGAGATGATTATTCTCCTCTACTTGCCATTTGGGAGGCCACATCTGCAATACTGTGTCCAGTTTGGCTCATAAGTATGCAAGAGATACTTAGAAGATGAAAAGTATCCAGAAGAAAGTAACCAAGATGGCTCCTGGGGTTGGAGCATGTGACATAAGGTGAGGCTAAAGGAATTCAGATTCTTTACCTTGAAGAGAACACTGAGAGGACATAATCCCAATGCTTCACTACATGGGGGGTTATTAAGAAGTAGGAACTACACTTTTTTGGAGGTGAATAGGAAAAGGACAAGAAAGAATGGCCACTGACACTGTCTGGATGTCAGCGGCCCTCCAAAACTGCTCTATCCCTCCCCTCCTCAACTGGACAGGGGAGAGAAAATATAATGAAATCTCATGAGTTGAGAAAAGAATGGGGAGAGATCCATCACTATCATGGGCAAAACAGACCCAGCTTGGAGAAATTAATTGAACACAATCAAAATCAGAGTATGATAATGAGAAATTAAATGAATCTTAAAAACACATTTCCCCCACTTCTCACTCCTTCCCAGGATTAACTTAATTCCCAGATCTCTACCTCCTCCCCAGCAGTGGTGCACACGGACAGGTGGTTATTGTTATGGTCAGTTCATCATGTTATTTCTGCTGCTGCTTCCTCCACAGGGAGAGGAGTCCTTCCCACAGGCTTCAGCACGGGTCCTTTTTTTCAACAGAGGGGAAATCTTCAGGAACAAACTGTTCCAGCATGGGTGTCCCATGGAATCACAAGTCCTGCCAGCAAACCTGCTATAGCCTCAAACCTGCTCAAACCTCCTCTAGGCTCCTTTCTCCACAAGCCACAGGTCCTGCCAAGAACCTGCTCTGTGAGCTTTTCACAGAGTCACCTGTGGCATGCACCTGCTCTGGTGTTGGGTCCTCCAGGGGCTGCAGGTGGATCTCTGCTCCCTCATGCACCTCCATGGGCTGCAGGGGCACAGCTGCCTCACCATGGCCTGCACCACGGGCTGCAGGGGAATCTCAGCTCTGGTGTCTGGAGCACCTCCTCCCTCCCCATCTTCCTTCACCGACTTCGGTGTCTGCAGTTTCTCTCACATATACTCAACTCCTCTCTTCTCTGGCCACAATTACTTCTGTGCAGTAACTTTTTTCTTTCTTAAATAGGTTATCACAGAGGCTTTACTACCCTCACTGACTGGCTCAGCCTTGACCAGTGGTGGTTACATCTTGGAGCTAGCTGGCATTAGCTCTGCAACATGAGTGCAGCTTCCAGCAACTTCTCAGAGAAGCCACCCTTATAGGCCACTCATTACCAAAATCTTGCCATGCAAGCACAATATAGGCCATAAGCTACAAAAAGAGAAATTTTCATTGGATTAGAAGGAGGAAAAAAAGTCCTGTTGAAAGTGTCTAAACACAGAAACCCAAAGATGCGAAATTTCCATTGCTGGTTTATGATTTGCAGGTTGATTTTTCCTTTCTTATTTTTTGATCACTCAGTAAAATTATACTGGTGACAAGGCTACTAATGTTCATAGTAAACGTCCAAGATGCAAAATTAAGCTGCTATAACCCTACTATTCCAACATTTGTAGTGCAGTGGCATCAGTGAGAATGTAAGATCATCTTTGAGCCCGATTCCCACATCTCCTGGGAGGTGGGGAATATTAATTCTCTAAGTTCGATACTTCTTGGGCAAGTACAACAGTCAGTAGGCTGTTGTGCAGAATTAGAGCTCCCAGCTGTGTTCCTTGCACTTTGTTACCCATTAGCTTTGTGGTTTTACCCCAGTGCTCTGCACATGGGCTGAACACAGCTGCATGGCTGGTGGAGGTTACGCCTCTTCCACTGTGTGTCTAAAACACAGCAGAGCTGAGTATGTAGCTAAGCTCAAGGTGAGAGCACCTCTGGACACACACAAAGGCCTGCATTTGGTTGTCTGACACAAAGGTTTCAATTGACTTCTGCTGTACTTCAGAGTTACGATGCTATTTGGCACTCAGCTGTTTGAACTGTTCTCTGACACTTAAGGTGTTTCCAGTTGATTAACCAAAATCCAAATGCAACTGATGGAGTTTGAATTTGGTGCCATGTTGCTTTGGAAAAAGATGACTTATTGATTAAATCAATGCCTATATTTTAAAAGAAGACATTATTGGGTACAAGTTATTGGCCACAGATTAAACTCTCTCCATGTCTGATTTTAGAAAGTGTGAGACATCTTACTCTCACACAGACTGTAACGTGACTTGGAACTTTTGTCTGAAACCATGAGTCCTACCTCCAGTAAGTGATGCTATTACAAGCCAGAGCTTGACAGATTGTTTCTGAGTTAGTACCATCACTTAGCATTTTTTCCTGTACTGATGTGCTTATTCCTGACATTTCCTTACAGATTTTTCTTCAACGGCAGAAGGATTTTCTTCAATGGCAGAAGCTTTTCCTTAAGTGTATGAAGACTTAATCTTACCCTTTCCTTTTGCAGAAGCCAACTATCACCTTTTCAACAACCCGAGGTGCCTACAGAAGCACACTGAGAGCACAGGACTAACCAGGACCCTGTGGAAACGTGTCTGGAGACACCGGCTGCCCTGCCACTCACTGCACTGCATCGACGTTCTGTGGCCGGTACTTGCCATAGAGATCACACAATTCTCTTTCAGGACACGAGTTTTTCCTCCAGGTGTTCAAAACATTAATCTATCCTTTTCCTTGGTAGGTCTGTTAGAACAACTGGTGGTTTGGTTCATATTTTTTGACACTGTAATGGCGCAGACATGCCAGCTCCAGGGACGCTGGCTGCTCCCACTGGTGTGCGGGCACCGGTGCCCTCAAAGCAGCGCTGCACATCAGGGGTGTGCGCGGCGGTCACCGCGGGCCTTTCTCCCCGCCGGCACAAAGACGGCGTCGGTTCGCGCCGCGCGCTCCGCCCGGCGGGTCGGTCCTGCGGCGGGCGCTGCACTTCAGCCCGCCCGGGGCTCCTCCGTGCCCCGCCACAGCCC
>VZTH01006760.1:0-35415 GCA_013397815.1 Aleadryas rufinucha | reverse complement strand
CGAGGCGCAGGTGGCGGCGGGGCGACAGCGGGGCCGTGCTCGCCGCGGCCGTTACAGAGGGCGTCGTGAGACCTGCCGAAAACAATGGGAACTTTCTGCTGCGCCAGGGGTGCCTCTGCCTCCGGCCTGCCCGGCCCTCCCGCCGTAGGAAGTCGGTGTGCGGGGTTGGCGCGCTCTGGAGCCGCCTGTGCTTCCACGGTGACAGCTAATTTGCTTATTTTAGCAGAAACGAGCTGCTGGATGTAGAAGGAAAGTAGGTCGTGCGCACGGAAAATGCCTCTAAGGGACAAATGTTGTCAGACTGACCACCATCACCATGGATGCTGTGAACCAGGTATGGTGGTGTGTGATGCTTCGGCTGTTTTGCATATCTCCTTCATAAAAAGCTTGCAGGAACTGTTGTGAGGGTTGTGAGTGTATATCATTAGTATAGCTCTCGGTATAAAAAGCTTCTGAATTTTGTTTGGAGATGGTTTTTTCGTATCCTTGAACGATCACCTTAAAATCATCTCAGGAAGAGAATTTTTTAGTTCCTGCAGGATGTGGGGTAATCCTCAGGCCACCACATGGACACTGTATGCAATCAACAGAGGAAGGCAAGAAGTTGTACAAAACAACTGACTGTTTTGTTTCCAGAAAGTGCAGTGTTCTCAGGTTTTTTTGTAAAATGATGTTTCTGGCAATCATTTGCATTCATTGTTTATAGTTTTACTTTGTCTTCTCTGGTGAACTCTGATGAAATTGAAGATCTTAGTCTCAGAGGAGAAAAACCCCACCGAGTCCTAGAACAACTCTTTATATTCCATGGCTGAGTGATGTGGAAGATGCCATCAGTGGAAACTGTAATGAATACTCTGAAGGTTCAGCCAGCCTGTTGGATGCTTTTGAAATTGTTCTTCCTACTCTTATAATTGCTATTTTTAAAGGCAATTTTGTTTCTTTTTGCCTTGTTATAGCGTTTAATTGGATGCTTTCACTTGGGTTTTTGAAAGAAAGATGCTATTTGGATGCTTTCACTTTTGTTTTGAGAAGAAAGGTATCAGTTTGGGGAATGAACAGATGAAAGTGTGAGCATGGTGGCTTTGATTATGCACCTTTAATGAAATGTAATTTGAGAGTAGGTATTGTTCAGTTAGTAGAAACATTTCTTTGTGTTGACGATGAAATGGTTTTGAGTTGTTCTAATGCTTTAAAAAAACTAAAATATTTTTCTTGCCTGACAAATTAACAGTGATCTGTTAGGTTTGCTTCACCTTTGTTACTCCTTGATGTCAGTAGATGTTGTACATGCAGACTAGAAGCTGTATGCAAACCAAAATGTTTTATTTTGAAGTGTAGGGAGTAGGCTAGTAGAATACAATATGTCATTGTGTTAGAGATCCCCAAATGATTAGCTAATTTGTCATGGTTGTTTTGTGTTTGTATATATAATAGTATATTATGGAGCCAGCACAGTTGGGTGGAGTGTTCATTCTGTTGTCCTTTTTTACAGTACTTTTCTTTCTGATGTTTTCAGCTAGATTTTTTTAATAACCTTTTATCTTTTAGCTCAACATTCCTGTCAAAATTTGTTTAGTCTTTTTGCACTTAATATCTCTAAATAGTTTTTATACTATGCCTCACTGGCCTTTATTAAATACAAGTTTCTTAGAGATGCTCAGTGCTTCATTTAGAAATGAAAACCTTGAAATGGGTTTAAAATCAAACCAAATGGATAAGGTGGGAACCAGTTTATGAAGTACAAAGCTAGCTGTTTAGTCAATAAGAAATTTAAAAGAAGACCTAACTAAAGATTTTGCAAACACATATTTCAATAAGTGCTCTTATTCCTGTAAATTTTTGTTTTCCTCTAGGCAAAGCTTAATTGTCATATCTGTATACCACAGTGGAATGCTGTGAATTTTCACGTGCATAAATACTGCATATTGGAATGACTAAAAATCCTCATTAATATGTTTTAGTTTCAATGGCTTTTGCAAAGAATATGATGTGGGATGAAACACCAGAATAAAATATTCCCTCAGCTGAAGAGGTTATTGAGTGTAGTTTTCTTGGTCAAGAATAGTATGATAGTTTTTTTCGGTATATGCTATGTAGTTATACTTGTGCTTCTTTTTCTGATCATTGCTACTTTAAATTTGGGTTCAGTGTTTAGGTGCATACTGACAACATTGAAGTCAGGTAGTATGCTGTGAAGTATTTGGTAATGCTGGCAATACAGTATTTGGTAATGCTTTTTTTGTATATGTGGTTTGGTTTTAACGATGGGAGTAAAGTAGATTGTTCTGGGGAATTACTTTAATTGACGGACATTCCTAGTGAGTTAATTCTGTTTTATATATTTATATGTTTCTGTGTTACATGTAGCTTTGAATACACATTTTTTTAAGTGATCAAAATGACAGCAAACTGTCAGAAGTTTTTTCCATGGCTGGAAAATTCAGTGTTGACTGCTTTTTAATTCAATATAGATGAAAATTCTGGAGTAAGGCTACTTTTACTGGAGTCCTGGCTGTTCTTTTTAGCTAGTTTACTGTATGTATGGAAAATTCCTGAATGTTTTCTAATGGCTTATTATCCTTTTATATATTTCAGTGCATCTCTTGGAACCTGGTGATCCTCCATTATTGCAGCAGCCTCTGCAAACGTCAAAATCTGGTATTCAACAAATCATTGAGTGTTTTCGATCAGGTATGAAACCATCCCTGACTCTTAAGAAGTTCATTATTTTGTGAAAAGAGTTATGTTTATTCAATGTATTAAAATAACCAGCACCTGACTTTAAGCATATTTGCAAAATATTTGTAGAATTTTGGAATTAGGTGTTGCTTTTAATAAGGGCTTTCATAGAAAGTAATGAAGATACAGATCTTGCTGTATAGTTATTTTTCAAAAACCTTAAAAATTAAGTTTGTTGTTCTGCTTTGTGTCCTTTCTGCTGCTATTATTAATGAGTTTATCATAAAATTCCTGAGCTGAAGAAAAAAGTTTATCTTGAACTTCTTAAATTGCTTTATCATACTACTTTTAAGATGTTCCTTCATTGTTTTTGGGAGTTGCAGTACACAGCAATGAACAACTAAACATTTGGGAAGGCATGCCAGGGAAGGCTGAAACCTTCAATCTTTTCAAGCTGTTTCTACACTTCTGATGTGGCAAACCAAACATTTTATTTTCACTACTCTTGGTCTTTAGTGCTGCTATCTATGTGTTACTAGATTTTTTCGCTTAGAGCTTTTAAATATATGAAATGTATCATGTATAAAAACACTGCTGTTGTGCAATGAGATGCATGTCTGGTCTGAGTCTTGTAAAAGGCCACAGTATTTAGGTTGTCCACTAGCATTTCAATAACTTAATACAAAAACAGGATGTGAGATTATTCATTAGTAACCTTTTCTAGTTTGGTTGAGATTGCTTGAGGGCTCAGATATGCATGACAGGCTTCTTTGGCTTGAAGCAGATTAATGGACTATCTACTGGTAATGGCACAAACTGGTTGCAGATACTTTGTCTCTGAGCTACTTCCAGGTTGTCCTCACTGGCAGGTGTTAAATTGATAACTTACTTTGATATCATCAGTCACCTTCATCAGGGAGCTTGGACAAGAAGCAAGCCTGAAGGCAAGAGGACTTAGACAAAGATTTTACTGGCTAGTTTGGAACAAGCAGCATTTTGTTATGGAACGAGTGTGTTTGATTCTTGTGGTAAAGGAATAGAGATTTAAGACACAGTATTGTACATAACTGTTTAAGTGATTTTTTGAAAAGCTTCTGTCATTCAAAGCATTAAGAATAAAAGGTGAATTTGAATCTAGGTTTTTTTTCTAAAAAAGAAACTACTTGCAAAAGGCATAAAGTTAGGTATTTCTGACAGAGATTTTTATGACCAGTGTTCTCTACTGATTTCTTGTGACTTTGATGTTATTCTAGCATCAACATTTATAAATATTAACAGAATTTGGTAAGGTATCACCTGCATTACTGTCACAATATACAATTAGATGTAACTAGAAAATAGAGAAGACTTCAGTAAGTCTTCTCCAGTAAGCTGGAGGCAGCATATACTGGCAGAAGATTGACTTTTTGCCACAGTCTGCAGTTGGTGAAACAGTTGATTGTTTTCGTCTGCCTGCTGGATGTTTTACTTTTTTTTTTTTCTGCTTCCAGAAGTTCCTAAAGGTCTACAGTTTGATTCAAAAGGACCAATTATTTTTCTTTACTCCCACCAGTGAAAAGCTTCATAGTTGCATAAGGATGATTTGAAGCCAGAGTGACTACCATGTCATATAGGATGATCTCTAGTATGTCATAAATCCTTTAATCTTATCCACTAATTCTTAAATCCAGTAATTTTTACTGGAAAAAACCATTTCAGTCCTGAACAGAAGGAGACTGAAATGTCAATATAACAGGAGAGAGAATGAGGAACCTGTGTGTCCCTTGATTGGGTAATAGTGTACAATTTTTTCTGAGAGGGAGGTTTGTGGCTAGGGCATGCATGACCACCGTGGCTGAATGCTAGTTTTTTGTGTGCTTTCACCAAATTGGAAGCATTTTGTTTGTATTATAGTTTGGTATTTCACAAGAATTTTATCTATATGGAGCATCTTCAGTTTTGTTCAGCTGGATTTTTTTTATATGCAGAAATTCAAATGTTGGTTGGTGAGATCTGAGTAAACAACTTGCTTTTGGGGGGAACTGTACAATTTTTATTTGTTGCTATATCTAAATATTTGTTCAGTAGTCTGTAAAAAATGCAGGTCAAATGAAGGTGAGGTTAGTAACACTCAAAGAAAGAGCAGTGAGAGATGGCTTGGGAAGGCATAGGAGGGGACAGAAACTGTGGTAGCCTCAGATGGTGAAGTTTGGATCCCAGTTTTAAGGAACTGTTGAAGAAGACACTACTTTGCTGAAATTCAGATGTAAAAAGTTTTGTAGCATTACCATTGCACCAAGAAATAAGAAGCTTTCTTGGTAAGGCCCATTCGTATTGAAGAACTATTGCCTATTATGAAATTATTAATATTTGAAAGAGTTTAATTTAGAAAATAGTTCTGCAATGTGACTCTTGAGTTTGATCTTTAAAAGGAATTCTTAAGAGAAGTGTGATGAGATGGCAGAACACTTGACCTTGTATTTCAGATTGAAGAAAGTCTTACTGCTGTTCCATAGGTGTTTGATGCTATTTATTCATGGTCCAGTTTCATTATATTTTTGCTTGTTTGATTAGTTTTGATTAATTAAATTCTAAGAAAAATCAAGATAGATAAATTAGCTGAATTTGGTTAGTTAGTGCTCTTTTTTAATTTGGAGTGGATAAGCATCATTTACTAACCTATTGCTAATTATAGGCCTTACATATATAATTTTCATGAGATAAGAAATGAAGGAGTAAATATAAAAAAGTGTAACAAAAGGACAGAACCTGGAATACATCAGCAGTGCTAGATCTGTCTCTGTATACAATGCATAATAGTCTGGAAAGCTGGCATATTTTATCACACTCTCTGTGTGAGATCTTTCAGATATAAGTTGTATGTATTTTTCTTTCATCAGGCTGAAAATATGCCTACATTTCTATTACCTTGCCTGGGTGTCATCGTCTTGGACTTGGGTCAGATACCTACATGTAGTAACATTTCTTGACCTGTTAGTTATTCTGTTTGTTTTATTTTATGCTTTAGGGGTTTTTTTGCATTACCAGGTGCCGTTTCTACATAAAACAGCTGTATGTGTCTTGTTTTCTTACCACTGTAGGATAACCCTAAAGAAAAAGTACTGCGGGCTTCTTGAAATGCTCTAGGTGCTTTTTCTTTCCCATTGAGCAATTGTATTGCAACAGCCGAATACTTAGTAAGAACTCTTTCCTAATGTTAGGTGTTAGTTTTTATTGTAAATCATTGCTCTTTCTCTGCAAACTGTAATGTGCGTAATCCTTGAGGGGTTTTTTTCATCCTAGTCTTGTCTTCGTAGTGAAATTTGGAGCGTATATCATAAACTTACAGTGCAAATGAAGTAGTATTAACAAAAGATATAATGCTGTTATAATTATTCATGGTCTTAAATGTTTCCACTTTCATGGGATGATACAAATTAAGAGATGAACAGAAAACCTTCCTTAAGTGTAATATTTGTTTTATTACAGGAACAAAACAACTTAAACATATCTTGTTAAGAGATGTGGACACCATTTTTGAGTGTAAATTGTGCCGGAGTCTCTTCAGAGGATTACCAAATTTAATTACTCATAAAAAGTTTTATTGTCCTCCAAGTCTTCAGATGGATGATAGTAAGTCTTATTAATTTAAATGTTTAATAAAGCTATGTGAAGTTGAAAAACTTATCTTTCTTTACCATTTACACAGACGTACCTGAAACAAAAATGCAAACAAAGGAGGTGGAATTACATTTCTGTAGTAACATATGTAGATCACTTTTATGTTATTGAAGAAGCTACAGCAATGACTTTATATGAATTAACAACCAAGAGCCATGCCAATATCATAATTAGATAGCTAGTTTATACAGCTAGCCTTTTAATTAAGAATGTCACTCTGAACACTTTCTATTCCTTCTTCCCCTTATTCTATCCTATCTGTCCTTTACTGTGAAAGACACCAAAAGTATGTTAGAGGACTGGGAAATTAATCTCACAGAAAACAGTAGCTCTAACAAGGTGTTTCAGTTTTAGGCCATCATAGCTCTGATGGACTTCAGCTGCTCCTGTGAAGTGACCTGGGTCAATATCCTTAATATTCTCCTGTACTGAGGAAGCCCTTATAGTGTTTGTGTCATGGATGCAGTCTTTTGGTCTTAGTATGAAACACCGACTAAAAGTTTACCCTTTTATTTAAGGCTCTGTGCTTGAATAATGCTGTCTCTTTTCCCCTGCTTCACTTCATGTTACGCTGCTTTACCGTATGCTATGTGATCATGCCTAGCCCAACATCTTTGTTGTAGAAAGTAAACTTTATTATTAAAAGAAGTGACTTAAATGATGAGGAAAAACCCAATAATTATATTTTTATGAAAAAAGAAATTTATTACAGTCTCATTCCAGTGATGACTTTTTGTTGATCTGAGTAAAGTTGAATAATTTGAAAGTGTGTCAGCATTCAAAAATGTTTTATAAAGCTTTCTAATAATCTTGATCTCTTGTCTAGATCAGTATAGGTGCCATGAGGATTTTTCTTTCCTGATTAATGCTTTCCTGCCTCAATATTTCAAAAATTAGGAACAGAGATATACTTTGATTCTTTTCGCACTTGGTGTCAGCTAAAAGGAGAAGGTGAAAAGGCTGGTACTGTCACCTTCCGTAAATGAGCTTGCTTGGCCAGTTAGAGTCACAGAGCTTGTCTGTGATAAGGGGTAACCTGTAGTTTCAAAGCAAGGTTAGAAGTGCATCTGACTTAGATGCAATAGTTTCTAACCAAAGTAAGATTACCCTGAGGAAAGACTTCATCTCCAGCTCCTGACATTCTAGCCTTCATTTAACTTTCTGATTAACTTTCATGTGTTATATGAAATAACATACAAGAAACATACAAATAAAATAACTTCCACTGTTCAGTATGAGAGGTGCAAATAAAGGGAATACTACATGCTCTGAATAAAACTATATAAATACTTGTGCTTTATATAAAATTGAGTATAGTTACTAAACTAACTGGGAGGTTTTTTTCAATAAATAAAAGATAGTGAACAAGAGGCAGGAATAAAAGTTCAGCACTCCATGGTGAAAAATTCCAAAGACTATTCCCTGGTAACTTTTTTCACATGCACTCAGTATAGTCACGTAGTAGTCTTAAAAGGTACAATAAAATAGGAAGGACTTTTTACTGTTGGTGAAAACTATATAGATAGGCCCATTTGAAACTGGCTGCAAAAGCTGTTAAAAATTCAGTGTTAAAAAGTGGGTTTGGAGCAACAAAACAGCATATTTCTTGTATTGACACTTTTCATGTATTGCTGGGTGTGTGGAAGGAGTAACTCTTAAGTGTGAGTTTTTAATTAACTTTTACCAGGACTCACATCTTTAAAATTATCCACACTAATTTGAACTGTGTCATCTCAGCGCCTCACCTTTTTGCTGTAGGACCCTGGTTTCTTAGTTGTGCCGGTGCAGATGCTTCGAGTATCACACTGAGAACTAGAGTGAACTGAACTAATTTGGCATTTAAAAAGAGAGTATTAGTGAGACCTGTAAAATATTATCTACTTATATAATTATATCTTCATGCAATGCTCAGGTTACACAGATGTTTCATTCTTTGGTAAGGATTGTTCAGAATTCACAGAGAAGAGCTTATTTCCAGAATTAGGTTCCTTTATTGAGAGTGCCTGTATCCTGCAGTAGGAAAATCAGTTTCTAATGATACTTCAGGCTTAGTTCCACACCTGCAGAACAAGCTCAGTCGAATGATATTATTTTTGCAGTTGATACAGTTTTTTAAAGACCAGCTTAATTCAAATCATACAAATTTTTAGTTCAGTTGGCTTTCACATTAGCACGCTGGGAGGGTTATTTCCGGTGTTGGCTTTTAATAAAAAGGCAACTTGTAACGATTACTCAAAGCCTTTGAGTGTTCAGAGAGTACAAAAGAGGATTTGTGGAAATTTGGAGACTGAATTCACATAGTGGTTAAAAGCTACTTTGAAATTTAAATAATTGGAAATTACCAAATCATTAAAAAATACCTTTTCCTCTTTTCACAGACCTCCCAGATATAAAAGATAAGCAGAGTCAAGCCATAAATGACCTTCTTGAAGCCATCTATCCAAGGGTAGATAAGCAAGAATATATAATTACATTGGAACCTATAGAAACTAATCAAAATGCTGTATTTCAATATGTGTCAAGGACTGATAGCCCAGATGAGAACACAGAAAGTAGCCATACCCCTGATCAAGCTCCAGTACAGATACAGGAACCCAGCACTGAGCAACCCAAGACTGTTTCAGCTCCAGCCCCTGTCCCACCTGGGGAGACTGTAGAATTACCTCCTGCTGATCCTGTTACAAACAAGGTGATATCTACTCCTGAAGAACAGCCACCAGCAGTAAATCCTGACTTGGACTCTTTGGATAACTCTGATTATGGCCACCAGTTGATTTGTTGCCTCTGTAGGAAGGAATTTCATTCAAGACGCAGTGTACGCCGGCACATTCGAAAAGTACACAAAAAAAAGATGGAAGAGCTAAAGAAGTACATAGAAACAAAAAAGAAACCAAACCAGGTCTCTGCAAAAGGACGAAATAAGAATGTTCTTGTAACATTAGGTAGAAGTTGTCCTGTATGTTATAAATCATTTGCTACAAAAGCCAATGTAAGGAGGCATTTTGATGAAGTTCATAGAGGATTAAGAAGGGATTCCATTACTCCTGATATAGCCACAAAGCCTGGGCAACCTTTGTTCTTGGATACAGTTTCTGCTAAAAAATCTTTTAAGACCAGAAAACAAAAGTCGTCTTCAAAGGCTGAATACAATTTAAGTGCATGCAAATGCCTTCTGTGCAAGAGAAAATATAGTTCACAAATAATGCTGAAAAGGCATATGCAAATTGTTCACAAGATAACTCTTTCTGGAAAGAACTCTAAAAGAGAGAAAGGACCCAACAATACTGCCAATGGCACAGAAATAAAAGTTGAACCAGCAGATTCTGTAGAACCTTCACCCCTTTCCATTGTGCTTTCTCCACACAATGAATTAAAGGGAACAAATCATTCAAATGAGAAAAAGAACACACCGTTAGCACAGAAAAGTAAAGTTAAACAGGACCCCGAAAACCCTAAATCAACTTCTAAACCAACCACTAAATCAACCTGCAAATCAACCACTAAATCAACCCCTAAAACAACCAATGCATCTGCTGCAGGTGGCCAGCAAAAAACCAGGAAGCCAAAACTTTCAGCTGGCTTTGACTTCAAGCAGCTTTACTGTAAACTCTGTAAGCGCCAATTTACTTCTAAACAGAATTTAACAAAACACATTGAACTACACACAGATGGAAATAATATTTATGTTAAATACTACAGGTGTCCGCTCTGCTCCTACGAAACGCGTCGCAAGCGTGATGTGATAAGACACATAACTGTGGTTCATAAAAAGTCACCACGCTACCTTGGGAAAATAACTGCAAGTTTAGAAATAAGAGCAATAAAGAAGCCAATTGATCTTGTTCTAAATAAGGTGACAAAAAGAGGCTCTCAGAGGGATGAAACAAAACAGATTGGTTCAAAACAGGATGTCACCTCTAATTCTCCCAATAAAAAGTATGAAGGAGCTGATGTTGGCATTGAAGTAAAAGTAACAAAAAACTTTTCTCTGCACCGATGCAATAAATGTGGGAAAGCATTTGCCAGAAAAGCTTTTCTAGAACATCATAAGAAAACCCACAAAGCAAATGTATCTCATTCACCTGAAGAAAGTAAAACCAAAGGCAGAAGTACAAGATCTAAAGCTGTTGTCTGGTGAGGAAAAAGGGAAAGTGTTTTGTCTTTTTTCTCCTTTTTAAAAAAAAAAACAAAAAAAAACCAAAAAAAAACCAACAAACCCAACAGTTCCACTGCATTTCTTTTGCTGTTGTTGATTTATTGTGGAAAACATATTTTCCCATAGATTTTATGGTTTAGTGGCTTAAATGCAAAAGTACATGTCAAATTTGGTTGTTTGTTTTGTTTTTTTTTTTAGCATTTTGGAAAATAGTTAAAATCTAAATTTTTCATTGTAGGAAGATGGAATGTAGATTAAACTGTACTAAGTCAATTCTTTAAACTGTCTTAAGGCATATGTTATAATCAAGCTAATATACATACATTTTTAAAATAGTAATTTTTAAAAATTAACAATAATTTTGTTTGGTTTGAATAATTTAACTCATTTAATTGACTTCGCTGTAACCACTTGAAGTACTAAAAGTACTAAAGTAAAAGCTGATAACAGAAAAAATCTCTATGAACTTACTGGAATTAGCATTTGGGAATTAAAATTTTTATTTTAATGTGTATTGCCTACACACTGTCAACAAAAGTGCATAGAACAGGTTTTTTACATGTAATTTGGTTGCTTAGTTGCTTTGATTTAAAATTGTTACGGGTTAGGTGCCTGCAAACACCTTTGGAGTCATCAAACTTAGAATTTCATTCTTTTAATGCTTATTTATATAAGCCTGGGTTTACTTTTTTAAATTGTTCAAATCTTATCAAAGTTTTTTGATTTAAGCATCAATATGTATTGCAGTCTGGCCTAGAATTTTCTAAACTTCAGCTTATGTAGTACTCTGGGAATTTTTTACACTTGGAGGGGTTGTATTTGTAGTTACTCAGTTTTCCATAGCCTTCATGTTAAAGGTGGCCTATTTTTAGAAGACCTTTTAAAAAAGAAAATATTTGTATACAGTCAGTTTGTATTTCCGAATGACCAACTGATGCCTGAAGGTTGGGGATTGTACAAAAATATCATGATGAGAGACTGTAGTGATACTTGTAGGAGTTTTGACATCCTTATTCAGAATCATCTTTCTAGCATATTTGGTAAAAAGAAAACTAAGTGTATGTGCCTTGTTCTATATTTCAGCTCTGAAATGCTATTTTCCGGGAGGTGATTTGATTTGAGTTCAGCTTTTATAGTGAATAACCACCTAGTTATGTTAAATTGTGATGTGGTGCTTTTGTGACTTTCTAACAAATCCTGGCCAAATTAGACATAACTTCAAAAATGAACTGAGTTGGACCCTGAATTATGCTGAATTTTAGAGGGGGAGTGACTTCTGCATTTTGAATAAGAATTAAAAATTTAGCCTTATAAATTATTTATGTTGTGTAGTTTAAAACAGAATTATATGGGTAAACGCAAAGTATTAATTTATTCCCATTTCTCTTCAGATAGGTTCAAGTGATGTTCGGAAAGTCTGAAGTTCATTTGAATGAAAAAGACTTTAGTTTGTTGTTGGAACTGCTAATTCTTGAGAATGGTACTATAAGGAGGAAATATTTTCATAAGCTGTTTTTTTTCTTAGTATATTAGTAACCATTCTGACTGCTTGTAGGACAGTGCCGCTTCCCAAAACACTGAAGCAGCTGAAATGAAATGCACATGCTTCTAAATTAGCAGTTATCTCTATGCAGACACAGTATAGAACAAACTTCCTGAAATTATGAAAGAGTACACTAGAGACGAGTTAATGAACAGCAGCTTTGGAAGAAAGTGTTTTTTCCTCATTTAGGAAATCCTCTTCAGAAAACTCATTGTGCATACTGGTCCTCCCTGTTAATTGATGGACAGCTCAGACTTTGATGTGTTATCCTGCTTTGGTAAATGTTGTGTAATATACTGTTTTAAATTTATTACGAATGAATGTATAAGAGCAAACAATGTAGTGTATATTAGCTGAATTTTACTAATTTTTAGTATTTGCCATAAATTCAGTTTGTTCATATTGACTAATTTCCCAGTTCTAGGACATTCTGAATTTCATTGTGCTGAAGATGCTTCAAACACCTCCATTTTGTTTCCGTATGTGGTTCATAGGAAAATTTTGTAAACATCTAGGAAGTTTACAAGAATATCCACATTCCTCTATTCTTTAATTTTTAAAAAAAAAATTATACACAAGCACTTTAATGATAGTTGCAGTTTATTTTTTCAGTTTATTTTTAAAAGATCAACACACTAATGTTAATATGAAGGTAGTGAATATTTGCTGATGTATTATAGACAATCTGTGCACAACCACTTATAATGTTAGCTTATTTCGTTAAATATTAATAAAAAGGGAGGATACTTTGGGAGAAACTCAAAATATATTTTCTCTCAAAATCATAAATGACCACTATGGGTAGCACTTGACTTTGTGTAATTGGAAAATGTTTTAGATACCTTTTTTTAACCTTTTAATCAAGATTGTAGTAAAACAGTTGCATGCCTACCATTATGAAGTTCTTGGCAGGTTTCATGCGATCATGGGTTTTGTTTTGGGGTTTTTTTGTTGTTTGGGTTTTTTTGTTTGGTAGGGGTTTTTTTTGTTTGTTTGTTTTTTATTTTTTACCTTTTAGAAAATATTTTGTTTAGTGATTTGTGTCAAATTGCTACAATTTGAAAGGTATTGTACATCAGAAGAAATGCCATGTTTTTTATATTAGTTCACTCCCTTACTTAGGGAGGTGCTCGTGTTCATATATACTTTTTGTATAAAATATATCTAAATGTTGATCACAAGATCAGGAGTAAAAATGCTTTTATGGATAGAGAACTATTTGGCCCTGTTAGTGCATTGCACTAAAAATACTGTGAATGGGAACTAAGATTGTAGCTTTGCTCAAAATGTTCTATATTGAATGTACATGCTTTTGTTTGGATAAATGTACTGTATTTGATGGAAAATAAAGCAGACTGGAAATGATTTTTAAGTGGGCATAAACAAAAAGATGTTGTGTTTGTAAACTTGGGATATCTGTCACTCCACAATCGGAAACTACGTTGTTTGCATTTTGTAAAGTTTTATTTGTTGATCATTGAAGCTAGTTGTTTGTAATATTCTGTTGTAATAAATGTGGGTTTTTTATTAAAAATTTGGCACTTGTGGAGTGAACACTTCACATTAGTGGTCAACCCTTGCTATATTTTTAGAAAACACTGTCAATACTGGCCTTTTGTCCCTTGTAAAGGAATCTCTTCCTTAACTGAGGAACTCTGGTTGTTGTTCCCGTTTTAGAACAAAATATTGAAGAAGATAGTCTACCTGGGATTTTTTTTTACAAGAAAATAGGATTACCTAGTTTTCCATTGGAAATAACATTGATGGGTTCTGAAGGTTCCTTGTTTTCATGGTTGGATATAAAAAAGAACTGCCATAACCATTGATTATTCTTTTGTAAAAGAAGACATTAGGCTATTAATGTAAGTGCATTTTAAGTCATGTTCCTGAGTGCCTGCAGATGGAGAATGGGAAATTAAAATGCAAACATAGGGGTAGAATAACTATTCATTTCTCAATTTATCCTTGTGGTCTCTGCTGTATGGCTAAGTGTGTAATCTGCATCTTGAAATATGTGAAGATGAAGTTGCTACTATTTCAAAGGTACACTTTCTGCTCACCAGCACAGTGGATATGGGTTTTTAATTAAGATGCAGTCTTGCATCATTGATGGGGCACGTTGGTTTGGTTCGTTTCACTTACATAAGACAAATGTAGTCTCTTTAATGGACCTTCAGACTTAATGATGAGTCTTGTTAAAAGAGTTTTTTGTTTAGCATGAATGTTAGATACTTTAGAGAAAACTTTTGGAATGATCTGAACATTTTGTATGCAAGTCTGTATTTTTTTTTAAGTGATACATGTGTTCTAATGCTAAGGCTTGAGGGGCTAGCTTTCAGGGACATGAACTCTTACATTACCAGCAAGGGACCCTCACTGATACTGGTGGCACCAGGCTTGCTTAAGTCTGATATGCTGGCGTGTGTCTCAGAATCATCTTTTTCTTTAATTATCTCTCAGCTGAGGGTGTCAGTCTTCCTGGTTTTATTTTTTTTTGTGTTTATTTTTAGAGCAGTTTCTGGTTTTATGTTTTACTTGTCTTTTCTGTCTGAAATGTTATATTCCAGAGCTTGAAGTCCTTATAATGCTTGGTTTCCTCAGTTTTATAGGAGAATAAAGAAATCTGTAGCTTAGATAGTGGTCATTACTACCATTTGTTTTTGATTGGATTCTCTTGGGATGAACTTAAATCTTTGTTTCATGAAGGATTTGTGTAAGTGGTCAGGTGTTTGAAATACTTAGAAAATGAGGTCAGTTTTGAGTGGTGGCTGAAAGAACTGTGTGTGGATATTTTACATCATTCCCTTTTGCTGAATAGTGAAATACAATAGTTGGTTAACCACAAAGGTAGATCAGTGTGTTTTTTGGAGGATGAGGGGTAGAGAAGAACAGGTCCTCAGTGATTTTATTGGTGGATAAGCTGTGGTGATTGTACTAATGAGGAGACTTGCAAGAGGGACTGATGGCTTGGTATAAAGCTTCTCTGCTTATCTTGAAAAGGGCATCAGAGGGGAAGTGAATGATGTGGAATACACTTTAGTTCCCTTTTTTAGGAAGCTTGCTTCACAGTACCCATCAGTTACAGTCTTAAAGTAGGTAATTTCATAGACACAAAGTGTAATGTAATTTCAAAAGCTAGGATTGTTTGGGTTCATTCATCCCTTTGGGTATTGTCAAGATACTGGTAATCTTAATAGAGTTGTTGTAATACTTGAAATAATGTCTCAAATGAGGAAACAATATCATTGACTTCAGAAGATTTAGTGGGAAATGAAGATCACCTGAACCTTTGATAGCACATAGACCAAATATATTTTTCTGCAAAAAAGATGACACTATGTGTTGTTTCACTGCATTGCCAGGAACAGTACTGTCATGGTTATTTCGAAGTCTGGACGGGTGAGGAGAATGTGCTTTTCCATCTTGCTCTGATGTTAGTCTTCAGAAGTAGATCTTATGGTGGTTTTGCCTGAGTTATAGGTAGGATTGAGGTTCTCTGTGTCAGTAACCCACTGCACTGAATTTGTTAGCATCTGATAATACTGGGGTTTTTTTTGTTTTGATGCTTTCCTGCCGTTCCAGTCTAAGGCAGCTGGGGTGTACCTGGTCTGTCTTCTCAGCATAAGCCTTTCCAGTGCTGGCTGGTTCAGCGCTCTTGGCTGAGCTGGATTTGCTCTTTCACATTACTTAAGTGCTTTTAGCCTGGGAAGTCAGCTCCTTTATTAGGGGCAAAACAGTCTGCTTTGATGATCTTCCACAGCTGTTGATGTTATCTGAAAGAGTTGAGTGGGCTCGGTGGCAAAGCAGAGACCAAAAAGCACAGTCTGGGGTTTGCAGCAGATCTTAAGTGTACATGTGCTTACATTTTTTTCACTCTGTTGCTCAGATGTTTTCTTCTCCAGGATGTTGTGGTTTTACAGTTCTCAGGTTGTGACTTTCTGCAGCAAACATAGAGGTTGTTTGAAGTTACTGTCTTGAGGCAAGGCAGGTGGGGAGAACCTTAGACTGAAATAGATGTGTAAATTGTAATCGGTTTCCTTTATAATATACATCTGAATTTTAACTGCTACTCTCTCTTTGAAGAAACAGCTGCCTAAGAATGAACAGGCCTAAAATGGACACATGCCATCCTTTAAATGTGTAAAGCTGCATTTTCCATCAAAAATACATTCATTATATTGGCAGATAATGAGATCAGTAATTTGTCTCAGATATAAAAGTGGTAATGACTTTCCAAATTCCATGAGACATTTCTCTGCATGGTGTCAAACTGGTAGTAGATTAGTTGGTGGCTGGGTTCACAAGGCTTAGGATCGGGTATCTGTGCTGTTTCAGAGTACTTGTTGCCATTAGTATACATGAGGAAAATAAGGTGCATGACTTTGTTGACCTTGCTCAGAACTGAACAGATTGTGACTTTTGTCTTTTTTATTAAATCTCTGTACATAAATATTGCCATTTGCTTCCTCAAGGAACACTTACTTATGGAAACAAATTAGACATTGTAAAAATGGTCTTTGACACTGAAAAGATTTAAGGGACTGTTTTCTTAAGTGTCAGTAATGTCCTGAAGCTCAGGCTGGAATTAGTTCAATTTGTGCAAGTCATTTCATTTGCAGTATAACTACATGCAAACATCTCATAAATTGTACTTCATTTGGCATTTGCTATTCTGAGTTATTGTTTAATTATAATTATTTCATGATTTTAACTTCAGAATTTGCTTTTCTACTATTCAAGACGATACTGAAGGTATTCCACTTTGAAGAGTTATTTTCAAATTTTTGTTTTCAGTAAGCTGTCTTTCCGTTTACAATTATCTGGGTGCTGTGGTAGGATGTTTGTTTTCCTTGTTTTATCTGTCTGTGAATGTTAAGGCAAGCAACTGATCGCAGCAATGCAGAGTCAGGTACTCAGTTATGTTTTGAATGAGACTTTCAGAAGGAAATTTTGTCTTGGAGAAACATACTGAGAAGCATGGAGGATGCCTTTGAAACCCTGAATGCCTGCACAGCTGTGGACTGACCCACGGTGGTTGGAAATGGCTGACAAACTATTGGCATTCTTGGCTTCAAAACAAGACTGGTAACAGACTAAGATACTTCTGCATCTTGAAAAGCAGAAAAAAATGTTTTTGTATCTTAGAGCTAATTTTCTCATCTCAGTAGATTGTTTGCCTACACCAGTATAATGCAAGGCAGTATAATCCAAAAGTAGTAGAATTTCTGATATATTTTAAACAGTTTTTGAGGGGTAAGGCTTAATATGTGAGTAAGGGTCTGTTAAAAAAGGAAAGGATAAAACTATGTAGCTTTGATAGCTACATTAGCACAGCTACAAGACAATTCCCTTATTCATTCAGAAAAAATCTCTTCCCTTGTAGAAGGTGCTTGCTGTCATTTTTGTTTCTATTACTTACCTGTGTAGTTCCCAATTCAAGTTTTAATATTTTACTGTTAGGCTGTGGTTGAGTTATCCTGAATTATCTATGTGCTTATCATGTTAGCTTCTTTAAACCCCTAATTTTTGAAGTAGAATTTTTTATTTCTGTTTTAAAAGCTGCTTTAAAAACACTTGGCATTTGATAGTGTTGGGTCAGTGGGGGGTTTTTTGTGGTGTGGGTTTTTTTTGTTGTTGTTTTTGGGTTTTTTTGTTTTTTTTTTTTTTTTTTTTTTGTTTTTTTTTAATTATTATTTTTTGTTTTGGTTTTGGTTTTTTTCTGGAGGGTGAGGTGATCCAAACACCACTGATTTTTGGAGTTCAGAATTTGGTTATGGAGTCTTCTAGAATGTGGTTTTGAAAAAGACGAGGTAGAGCAGGAAGAGATCCAGGCAGGAACAATGTGCATCCTCTTATATTTATGTCTTTAAAAATAGATTAGAAAAACAGCTGCCAGAAGTAATTTTTCTCTCCCTGCACCAGGCACCTGATAAATGGCTCGAGAACTTCAGGCCCTGTCCAGCCCTATTTTCTCACTATTTCTGTGTGCCTGAATTAGAAGTGAAGGGTTTATTCTTCTCTTGTGTTGGGTTTTCTCTTTTTTTTTTTTTTTTCCGTTTGAGGTTTATTGCTCTTGGATTGTTTTCTCCTTAGTCATTAAATTGTTGTTTGGACAGGTTGAAGGTAACATGTAACTAAATTCAAATTATTACCAAATCTTGGTTTCTTGCTCCAAAGGACCTTGCTGCCTTTGGAGCTACACTTTCTAACTTTGGAGCAAAAATAAATGAATCAATAAATAAAATTAATAAGAGAAATAAGGTAACTACAGCAAGAGTCATGAAAGCACTTGAGGCTGGTGCATTTGTTTGAACTGCTTTATACTAAGTGCATGTGAGAGGAACAGGGTAATTCCTACAGCATTCACATCCTTAAAAAACAATTTTTGTCTTTGCCTTGGTATAGAGAGTGAAATGCTTTGGGCAAGTGTTCTGTGTGTGGACAGGGAGGGCAGTAGGGCTATGGTTATTATTAGGCTGTGACTGTACATTGCCATGATGCTACATCCTCTTCCCTGGACCAGGGAGACTTTGGAAGAGGAGTCAGAAGACCCTAAGCCCAGAAGAAATCTCACTTTTGGAGTAGTGGATGCAAGAAGAACAGCAGAAAGATTTTCTTTCTGTGGGGGCAGCTCAGGGTTGGTGAGGAATAAGATTTTTCAGGTTTGCACCGGCTTTTGAGAAGGGAGCCCGCATATTGGTGGGGAGTCAGTGCCAAGAACACCCAGCAATGCCTGGATCACACCTTGGTCCTTTTCTGGGATGGAAAGGGTGAGGTGGGCAGTCACCCTGCGCCGCCTGAGCTGCTGCTGCTCGGACGTTCGGAGAAGCGAATGAAAATCAGTGATTTCAGTTTGTATCGTAACTGTATCCAAAAAAGGCCTTGCGGATGTTCCCTTTCCCTGTATCCGCCTCCCGAGACTCGATGTGCAGGGCTGGGCGGGGCGGAGCTGCCGCGAGATGGCAGCAGGCAGCCTGATACCAGCAGAGACCTTGCAAAGGGCTGGGACATGGCGAACCCACAAGTACTAGTGCGGCCTCCTTCTGTGAGCACATCCTTAGAAAAAGAGGTGGATATTCAAAAAACGAAGACAGGTTACTGTGGAAAGGTTGGCCTTAGGCCTTTGACACCGGAATGAGTCACTAATGTGATTTCTCTAAGCAGATCATAGGTTGTGACATTTGAAATTCTTGAAAGATATTTGTAAGGATGAGGACTTAAGGTTTGCTTGATTGCACTTGCTCTTTGTCCCCAAGGCTGTGGAAAAGCTGGGGACAATGCACAGTAACAGGGTTAGGTGTCATCTACCAAGGTGCTCTCTCAAAATTAGCACATCAAAAACCTGTGCGGCTCAATAGCACTTAAGCTCCTTTTTGTTATTTAGTCCCTTACTGAATATCAAGAGAGGAATTGTACTTTTCTAATGTCTTTTACCTCCTCTAAGCTTCATTTAACTTAGCTTTATATTTTAAAACCAAAATGCTGAACACAAAATTACCTCCACCTTTTAAAATTCAGAAACTTCATCTTGGGGATGGTGGAAGACATATAGTAAATAGAAATTTCTGCATTGTTATGTTATTTAGCTTCTGTAAACATGTTGTTTTCAGACCTTGGTTCCTATTCTATTCCCAGACTTATCGTTTGGAAAGGAGAAACATGGGTCATATACGCAGATAGATACCATCTCTTTTATACTTTTGGTAAAGACAACCACCTAATTTCAAGTTAACAAAGCTTCTGGCAAAAGAAAGAGAATAATACTAATTGGAAAGCAGTTAATGTGTTTTCCAAATGAGCATTTGTGTGGTTTTGGTGTATTATTTTGTCTTGAGGTGGTGGTTGTTGTTACTGTTGTTTGTTTGTTTTTTTCTTCTTCAAAATGAAAAATATCGCAGTATCTCATATTCTGAACAGTAACTGCAGGGAATACAATACTTTGTTGGTAGCTATAATGAGGCATATACAGGTCAGTATACAGTATAGTGACTGTTCTGTGTCTTGGATGATGGCTGAAACCTGTAGTGCCACATCAGAGCCCCTCATTTTCACAGCTTCTAATTCTGCCTGGAAAGAAATATTTATGTATACTAATTAAAACATCTACAGTGAGCTTGGTTATTCTGTTCGTACACAAGCAAATCAGACTTCTTCAGGACATACGTGATTTAATGCGTGGGTGCCAATCAGTTGTCTTTGGACTCATTCACATGTGCAAGCATTCTGTAGCCCTTTGTGTCAGATTTATTGGATCCACACAGTGCACACAGTGCAATGTTTATGTGAAATGATGGGTTTGCTGAAAACGAGCTCTCTGCAATGGTTATCTGCAATTCTGAACATCCAGAAGTCTTGAATGCCTGAATTGCACACCAAAACTTAGCACTGCATGGTACTGTGAGAGTGCATCGAGTCAATGAGGAGACTGCCTAGCTCACCAGTGTCATGATCGCTCCAGCTCCCAGCTTCTCCCGTGCTGCTTCCTGGAGTGTTCCTGCTGTACCCCAGCTCTTTACTGCCTGCAGTACCTGCAACTAATGCAATATCTCAGCCAGCTTCCTTGACCCTGTGACCCTTTCTGAGAAAAAGGAAAGATGTGTTATTTGCTATTCCCAGAAATTCCTTTCCTCTTTTGGCCTTTTGTTTACATCTGCTTGCAGACAGCCTCTTTCAACCAGGTCATATCTCTTGTTCTTCATAAGCTTCAAGGTGTGCAAGTAGCTCAAGCTTCAGGTCTGTAGAGTATGCTCCAGGCTCTGAAGAATTTTAGTTGGACGATCATTCCATCCTCATATCCATCCTTACTTTGTCCCTGTACAGCTGTTGCAATTACAGCATACACCTAGCAACCAGATGTCTCTAACAGATGTCTGACAGCATAGGAAGATGTTTGAGTTGCATCAATGTTAGATTAGTTTATTGTTTTCCTACTTGCAGTCTCTGTATTTTTAAGGTGAGTGAAATGCTACCAGTACCACCATGAACTTTCAGTCCTTTCTGTTCACTTGGGATTTGCAGATCTTTCTGTTGTACCTGAAAGCAGCAGTCTAGTAGACTATCTATCTTACAGATAAGTGGTGCCCTGCAATTTTTAACAAAGATGACACAATTCCATTAAATTCTGTTTTGTCTGAAGAAAAAAGAGAATTGGTATGAGAACAGGCTCTTCTTTTAGGGCTGTTGTTGTGATTCTGGTAATATCAGTTGTAATATTGTGATTGCCAGATAGAATCATTAGGGAGAAGCTGTTCATCCAACATACAGACTATTTTTGTCTGCGGCGGAAATGAATTAACAGGATGCTTCCCCTGCCAGATTCACTATCGTGGCTTCATTGTCAGCTGATCCACTGGACTAGTCATTATCCTTAAGGAGCTCTTAGGTTTTGATGATCTCTGAGAAGCTCTGTGGTGTCAGCTTTCCCTCCAGTCACTGAGAGCATGTGAGCCATGGTAAGGTGCACAACAGCACCCATTTTTGGATGTGGTCTCTCATGGAGCTCCAGGCAGATAAATCCATCCAAGGTGGTGTAGGAGCTATATGACATGCTCATCAGTGTGGTTCACATTTGCATCTTTCCATCAAAATGGACTTTTAAGTAGATCTAATATGTAATGTAATATCAGTGCTCATGACAGGACCTTTGACAACTCTAGCAGTACATGTCAAAGGATCTTGGGACCCCCTGAGACTTATGGACCTTCTCATGAGTTCATACCTCCCTTTTTGACCCTTCCTGATGCTGTAGTACCTGCTGCAAGGGAAGACTTCAGATACATACCCACTTTTGTGTTGACAGAAGTAAGCCAGTTAAGATGTATTGCAGTTTGTCATAGGGCAAAAGGCTTTGTCATCTGAGTCTGGAGACTTCCACCTCCATCAGATCGTGCTGCAATATAGCTTGTTAGATCCACTCAGTCAGAATTGTGCGACTTTTATGGCTTTTAAATAGTGTTCCAGTGCTAGAAATCTGTATGAGGAGATGCTCTGTTACAAACTCAGTGTTACCCTAAGATAGGAGAGTCAAAGAGGATGATAATTTTGGCAGAGTTGTCCTGTAGTCTTTTCTTGGAAAGATGCCAAGCTGCTACTCCCTATGAGATGTAGCACTTCCTGTGAAGACCGATAGAGGGATAAATTCTTGGCTAGAGATGTCAAGAATAAAGTTAGTGCCTTTTACATATGCCTTTTGCTATTGTGATAATAACGTAAGGGTTTTAGTTCAACTTAGATTTAAACCTCTCCTAGATTTTGTGCTTCGTATTCACTTTTGTCTGTCTTTATACATGTGTAATTTAGATTTATTAGGGTGGAAAGGACCATTCTGATCAGGTAATCTGACCTGAACAGAGTCCACAGACGTTTGCCTAAGCTTGTGCCTACGTTACAGTTATCCCCTCTGGCTGACTTCCGACAGGTTACTGAGAAAGATCTCCAGTCGTGATTTTAATATTAACCTTCTGTTGCTTCGTCTCTCCTTCTCCCCTCCCTCTTTTGTTGTATTCTCTGTTACCTGTCTCCTGCTCCTCTTGGCAATTTCTATCATGCTTCATGCAGATGGAGCCCCTTTAATCTTTAGTTAATTGCTTTCCTGTTCTTCTAATAAAGCCTTAAGACTCCTTTTTTCAGTAAGGAAAAAGGATTTGGTTTAATTAGCCTCTGTGCATATGGTAAGAGAAAAAATACTAATGTTTTTGTGTGGTGGGACAGTAGGAGTCTGGAATCTAATCTGTGCTGTATGTCAAGGATTCATGAAGCTGTTATATACCATATTTAATTTCAACTTATTTTTCATAGTGGCAGCTATGCTTTCAGCATAACCTGAAAAATGAGATTTGGTCTTTTAAAATAGTGACCCAGCTTTAGAAGAAACTGTTTTTTGATTTCTGATCCAATTATCTGTTTGATACCCCTATTGTCCCTGCCTGCTGAAATCATAAAAAATTTAAATACTTTAAATTATACACTTTTCTCCATGATAGCTACACGTGGAGTCTGAAATGCTGCCTCCTGAACATATTTAAAGTTTACTGAGCAATGATGCTTGGGAAGTATCTTGCCCAGCTGTCTCCCCATTTTATGTTTCAATGACAAGCACATAGAGTATCAGGACTACTAAAGGTGGTCCTAAATTCCCTATCTAGTCAAGGGGAAAAGTAGATGGCTTTGACAGCTTTTAGAGGAATCATCTTTGTCCTAAGTTTGGGCATTTAAGTCATCCATAAAGTACAGTCAGGCACCTTTCCAGACAGGCAACACAGCAATGTGGTGTTGGGACATAATTTTACCAAGTGAAAATAGATGTTTAATTGGAGAACTAGACTGCTGTGTGTAATGCACAGGAGTGGTGATTGGACTTGATTTTCTTTGTATGTTAGGCAAATAAGAGGCTTATGTTTTCCTTGAAGTGATCGTTCAGAGTCTCAGAAAAAAATGCAAGTTTTTGATGTCATCTCTTCCCTTAAGTGGGACCTCGTAGGTATTTCACAGGCAGACTGGGTTTTTGAAGTGTGCAAAAGTTGCTTATAAATGCTAGATCCTTATTTTGTCATTTAATTTACATAACCACCATATGGCAACAGTCCATCTACCACATACTGGCTGTAACTAATTTTAACATTATTATTCATCTTTTTTCCAGCAACAGAAGGAAAGAACTTCTGCCGTTTCGGAATTGTGTACATTACCTAACATGTAGTAAAATGGTATGTTCTCCCTTAGATAAAATGCAGTCTCATCATTGCAGAGCTGAAAACTAGAAAACAGAACGCACAGAACTGTAAAACAGGACTAATTCTTGAATTGTTTCTGAGTCTTTAGTGACAGTTTGTTTTGATTGAGGTTTGTTCTCTGCTTACCCATTGGTAATGTGCTGGAGATGGTCTGATGAGTAAATTGGTGCAACTTGGGAATAGTTGTCTGAATAGGTGGTTAATAATGGAGAAAAATGACTGAAAGCAGGAGAGATGTTGAGCTGAATATTCAGTCTACCTCTTGGAAAGAGCAGAAGAGATCTGGCCAAGATCTAGATTAGCTGACTGATCTATAAGATGTAGTTTCTTAGCCAAATCATTAAACCTTGAAAGGTAGCTATTAATCATCCATAAAGGCTTTTGTGTCCTCTCTAGAGCGTTGCTCAGGGAAAGCAGAGACAGCCCGGGCACATGCACAGGGTATCGGAGAGGGGAGGCAGCCGCTCCGGACCAGGTACAGCCTGTGTGCTGATCTGAGGAAGGTGAGAAACAGGAACACAGCAAGGCATCGTTATTTAATCTGTGGAAGAGGCCAGCTGGTCATGACGAAGAGATTGCTTTTAAGGATGGCGGATGTTAACTCTTTTTCTGACAATATTTAGGCAAGCTGAGAATGATGGGGGTGCAAGGAAGATGTGGAGTCTCTCTCTACTCTGAGGCAAGGTCAGCTGACTTTTCCAAGGAAGGTTTGTGTGGCCTCCTCTTCAGGTGGTTCATTTCTACATTTCATTATTCTTGCCAAGAGAAAATTCTCTTGGCTTGAGGTGGAAACCTTGCTATTAAAATCTAAGCTTGTTACTTTTTCCCTTCTCCTGGATGAATGTAGGAAACTAACTGTTCAATCTCTCCCTGCAGCAGTGTTTTATGTGCTTGAGGGCTGTTACCACGTCATGTCTTAGTCATAAGTTGTTTCTCACTGCTCTGTGTTTCCTCTAGGGTCATGTTTCCTGGAACTCTTCTTGCAACTCTCCTATGCATTCCTTCCAGTTGGCCCACTTGAATTTTTACTTATTTATTTTTGTATTGTGAGAACAAGGCAGTATCACAGCTGTGCCTTGCAGGGCAGAGGGTTTTTACAGATTTTGCATTCTGTATTCTGGCCCATGCGTAATTCTGTTGGTACCTTAAGAAACCTGTTATAGCTTGATGTTGACTTCTGTTTGGCTTCTATTTTATATCATTGAAGGTCCTTTTCTACACAACTGATTTCTAATTGGCCGTTTCCTGTTCTGTATTTGTGTGGTTCATTTGCTCTTACAATAGCTTCAACTTGTCCCTGTTGGGGTGCATTCTATTTTCTTTTTCCCAGACATTATTTCCTTTTTTTGTCCAGAGTATTTTTTCCTTTGCAATAGTTTCATTTCCTTCTAGGTCCTTGCCATCTGTAAGTTTAGTAGGCACTCTCTGAATCATGGAGTAAATACTGGAATGTATGTGGCACCCAGGACAGACCCCTGGTGAACCCCATGTGACACATCCTTCTGTTCTGATGCTTACTCATATATGGCAATGCTCTGGGAGAGAATGCAAATCTAGATTCCCAATTTGAGAACTTTTTGGCCACATGATTGTAATTTTACTTTCTCCTGGCTTTATGTATTACATTAATGACATTCTTTCAACTTAATTTTGGGAAACATGTATACAGTAATGACATCTAAAAGAATGCAGAAGTTGAAAACTGTGACTTGCTATTGCATATTGTTCAGGTCTGTTTGCAGAGCACATATTGGCTGATGTACTGGAAGAAAAGGAAAGAAAGACTATGATGCTGTACTCCCCCCAAGCTATAATGTCTCTTTTGAGGTACAGTTTATCTCAGCTGGCAGCAGGTCCTGCAAACTTAAATGAAGACAAGCTTTTTGGTTAAAGAAAAAGGCAGTTGTGACTCTTTTTTTTCATATGAACTAATTTTTTTTAAAGTTAAAAATAGGAGTTGTACCAACAACAACTGTGTTTACTTACAGCATTGTCCCATTCTAACTTTTGTTTTTCACGGGGAGATCAGAGGCATTAGAAACTACTTTTTAAGAAGCACTTCTCATATCCAGGTGCTGAGGGTTAAGGAGGAGTTGGGCATTTATACCATCTTCTTTTCTGTTTTTTTTTAAATACAATTTTTCAAGAAAGACTACTTATTTTGATGCGTGATGTGTATTTTATGCCATTTCCAATTGCAGTGGAACATTTTTCTCCAACCTTTGTCAGTTGTCTTGAGTGTTCTCACATCATCTCATGAGAGCATTAACTGTCTCATTGCTCTGGGACTCAGTATCACAAGAGCTTGATTGACTCAGTTTAGGATGATGGAGTTACCTGGATGATGGGAAGCAAAGACCTTCTTGTGTAGTTCTGTTGCTCTGTTTTTTCTTTTGCTACCAGTGATGTCATGATTCCCCGCTTTCTTTTATCCTTCATTTCACTTTTGACTGCTCCTTGCTTTTCCTCTTCCTTCTCTTTTGTTTGTTCTCTTTTGCACCTGTCTTCCCTGCAGGAGGACATTTGGTGTGTGGGGAGGTGAGGAGGCCTGTTACCAGTCAAAATATCTTGTATTTTTCCACTCCTTTCCTTCTTTCACACTTACTGCTCCACTTCTGACAGCAGCGAAGCTTCCCGGTGTGAAAGACTCCCTCCTTGCTCCCATGGTAGGGACAGCACTAAGAGCAGTCATCTTTCCATCCCTGATGGGACTCTGCATCAGGCAGTCCTTTTTTATATTATGTTATATTCTAAATAAAGTTACACTAAAGTTGATGTGGTTTTTTTCTTTTTTAAATTTCTTTTTTAAAGGCAAACTTTATTAGAATAAAAACTAGAAAATTAAGTTTTTTAATTGAGCAAACTTAGAGCTCTTAAGAAAGGCAAATTACAAGATCCCAACAATATCTGCTCTTTCAGGTGAGTCCTTGCTTTAGCTGATTCAGTGACTTCCTGAGTTATAGCAAACTCTATCCAGTCTCCTCATGCCTGGGAAGTTCTTTTTGTTCTTCCCTGAGCTGGCAGGCTCCTTGGCATGTTCTGTTTCCATGCTATGATTTCATTGCTTCATCTGTTGCCTTAATCATTCCATAATCACAATAAGCAGCTCTACAACGATGTTCTTCACTCTTAAGTTCTCGCTGATACTGTGTTTTCAAAAGAAAATAACAAGGACTTAGGAACAGTAAATACAAAAGAATCTGTGTCACAGCATTTGAGCAAGAGGGGTTGTCTTGAGCATTGGCGAGTGCATGGGGAAAGTAGATGAGGACGTATGGTTACAGTTGTGTTTAGTTAGAAGGAAACTCCTGATAAAACAAGATAAATGTAGAGCAGGATTCTGAATATCNCCCATGAAGATGGTAATAGAATACATGCCCTTGGTCACATTTTACACTGTAACCTAGAAGAATTACTCATCTGGAATTTTGGAAGAAGAACTTCACCGTTGAATCAGAGTATAATTTTATTTAAGTGTCCCTAGTGACTATGATGTTATTATTTATTTATGCCAGTGCCCACACTTAGCTGAACACTTTCCATACATTCAGGAAAAGACAGTCTCTTGCCTGAGAAATTGCAGTTTAAGACTGGAGAGAGATGAATATATACAGATTCACTATATTTGTTGAATTCCTAATAAATCAGGAAGATCATTGCTTATCTGATACTAATGGAAAAAATTTGCTTATGATTGATCTATAAGATTGATCTAAGAGGGATTTTTACCTAAATTAAGAAAGATTTCTTATACTGTAACAGTTTCACAATATGATCTGTAGTTAATAAGATATAATATATATATAGTATATAATATAGATATATTAATATCTAATAGGTCTGCTTTCCTGAAACATGAGTTATGCAAAGATTAGGCATGTGCAAAAATGTGTATCTTAATCTGAAGCTGTAAGTTAAAACCATTATTGCTATGGATTTAAGAGGAACAATTTATCAGGCAGATGTGATATTTAAAAATAGCTATGGTTGCAATTACACTTGCAGAAGAACTGACTGGCAGGGAGGAAAAGCAAGGTGCTGGTGATCTGTATGGGACTTTCTTGTGATGTCAAGTGTTCAGCGTGTTGGAGCAGGGTGTGTGTTGATTCTCTTTCCCTTTTAGTTCTCTGTTCTTCAGATTTTAGCTCTCCTTCTGCTCCCCCAGAGATATCACTGAGTTGTGGACTGAAATAATTTCGCCCATTGGGACCTGTTCAGACAAGTTCCCCTATACTCTGATTTATTACCATTAAAAAAATCTGCTAATCTTTTTCTTTTTAGCACTTGCAGAGAAAAGTTAGGTGCTTTGCCCATAGTATTGTAGGAAGTATGGCTGTGCATGTTTCAGAATATCTCCTTCTGTGCACATCATCTCTTGTCTTCAAGTGAGTGCTTCACACTGCAGGCCGCGGCCATTTTCCTCCCTGTCAGACCCTTTGGTAAGGGATGCTCATTCTTGCAAACATGTACTGGTTACAGAAGGCAGCTGCCTGACCGCAGCAGTGACTTGAGTGCTGCTTTTTTTCTTTTCCCGTGCTCATAGGCTTAAACCCAGGAGCTGTGAGAACCTCCCGCACAGTACGAGCTGCAGGACATCCCTGCAGAAATTCAGTATTGAGTCCTATGTTTGTGACTGAGCTGCAAGCATGCCTTCTAGGAAAGTATGTCATCTTAGAGGCTGCAAAAATTTACTGATTTACAGCAATCCCAGTTAGTTTTTCCAATGGGTAATAAATGTTCCCTTAATTTTAATTAGAATTCCTTTGGCTTGTGATTTTCATGTTAGGTCTTGTGGTGCTTCTGTTGGTCTAATAAACTAAGGAAACATCCAAACCTTTGTTTTCAAACTGTATTTTTAAGAAATCCAACTTTGGAACCTTCATGTGATTTGTTAATAACATTTCTTGGCTTCCTATATACTTAAATACTGACATTGGACTCAGGTTTCAATATCTGAATTACAATCTCAGCTGAAAGAAGCTATGGATTTTCAGAAATTCTCTCTGCCAAAACAGAACAGAAAGAGAAGACATTAACAATTTCTCTAACTATAAGCTCAAAAGTAATCTTACAGCAAACATGAGACGTTTTATTACAGTTTGACTTTTAATAGGTTTTATTTTAAAAATTTTTAATGTATGATGTCACCAAAGATGCAAAAAGCATATTAAATTTAAACCCAAATCATGTATATTTAAAAACACAAGAGAAATGTCATGAAAATCAAAACATCTTCATCTTCTTTTCTAAAATTCTTCTCTTATTTAACTTCAACTCCCTCTGAGAATGTTGAATTTTCTGATGAAGAATGTCAGGAAAAAAAATCCCAATTAGCTCATCTTAGTTGGGCAGTATACAATTGTTCTACTTGTAACAGATTCATTCTTATTTACACATCTGAAGATCACACTAGCCCTAATAATCACACAGTCATGTTATGAGCTTGTTTTTAATTGTGTATTTCCCTTGAACCAGAGTTCCTCTCTAAGTCATTGAATTACAGGATGCTGCTTTTCCAGATCTGGATGTTTGACCTATATTCTTTGTTTGGATGAAACTAGCACTTCAAGCACCATAGCCTCTGTGTGGAACTGACCCATTCTTATCATTTCTGGCATGCTGCCAGAGATTGTACACTAGCTGCAGTGATTCTTTTGTATTCAGTTCAATAATAAAGGTATTTCTTATAGTTGAGCCAAGAATAACAAATTCTGTGCAAGACCATTTGAAATACTTCTGTTTAGAAATGTATAAACTGAATTTTCAGTTGAAATCCATTTTATATTCAAGAATCTGCAAGTGGGTGATGAACTCTGCAATCTTATGAAGTTTTTTCATCTTATTTTTCTTATAACTCTATACTTGGTTTTAAACAGAAGGTCCTTCACCATGATGTGAAATAGTTTGTCAAAGCCTGTTATGTCAGTATAATTTATTTTATCACCTAAACTTCTAATCTCTTCTGGTAATGATATTTGTGTGACAAAGCCTGTTTTATATAATTCTTACTGAATGACCTTAATTATGCTACTACACTCATGGCAAATGGCATCCCTATCAGCCTTCTATCATTTTGTGAGCAATCAATATCAGTCTATCCATTTAGGTCATCCCTTTTAGCCTTCTTAATATCTAATTAGCTTTTTGCCATTTTTCTCTTCTTTCCATATTATACCAATATTTCTTAAAAATCCATGCTAATCTTCTCCCAGACTTTCCTGTTTTTTGAAGAAACTCAAGGACAAGGCTCTTCTAGCTCCTATGGAATGCTGAGGCTGTCTGAACTATTCACACACATCCTATTCTCAGGTGCTGGGAGGCAGTTTGAGCTACAGTTGTGTTACACCTGGACACAATGGGGAAAGGTGTTTCAGGTGAAACTTTATACTTGTTTGACCGTAATTTGGAGAAACGGATTAGACTGTACCTCTGTAAAGTCTTAGAGTGGTCTTGGTGAGACCTTACACATTTGTCTCTCATATCTGACAGAATGTGATTAGCTGGACAGAAGGGTAAAGCAGCATGAGAAAGGCAGCGTGTGTGTGGTAAGTCCCTGAGCATGGCCCCAAGCTGGGAGACAAGAACTGTCCTGTGTCCCAGCTCACTCTGCCATGCCTGTTCTTTGGGACTTCGTGTACCTTTCAGGTAACAAACTTGCTGCTTCCTTTTCTGAAAAACAAAGGATGGCATCTGTGCTTGTTTGTTATATATCAAATAACTGAAAATTTTATAAATAATTTTACAATTTTACAAACAATTTTAATGATTAAAAATTGTAAAATTATATGTCTGCCTCTTCAGTTTGGTCAGGCTTCTGAGCTACAGCCCTCTACCCCAGCTACGGTAGAAAAAGAGGGAAAATGTAGTCACTAAATGTGTGTGCATGCTTGGAGAACCTGGCTGAGGATTGTTTTTCACAACAAAGGCACGCAGACAGTAGAGGAGAGGAATTTATTTACTTTGAGTTTTAACAAACTTTTTGATACTTTGCAGCCTTGTATTTGGTTTGACCCACTGCAGCAAGGACCTTTGCTGTGGTAAGTTAAGGTATTCTCCCTGTCACCTGCAACTTGAAATTGGTAAGAAGATGACACTAAAAAGACATCAGGTAGCTGATGGCCCTATTAGACTCGCGTAACAGAATGGATACATTTATATGTAAAAGCCAAACATGTACAGCACAAAGTCAGCACATGGCAGAAATGTACAATGATTTTCCAGTTTTCTTAGTGTTTTTATGAACTGTACATATACTGGCTTCTTAATCTCCTCTGGTCTGAGGAATTGGACTTGTGACTTGTTAAAACTACAAAGAAAGTTTATTAAGGAAAACGAATCCATTTTAGTCATGAATATCTGAATTGATCATAGCATCATTTGTTGCACATGACAGAAAGTATGATTGACCAGATAAAGGTTGCAAGCTATGCTTTGGACTTAAGAACGTGCATAAACTGTTGGCTTTACAATGCCCAGGATTTAAATGTTCAGATCTTCAAAGATCCAGTATTCCTGAAGCACATGGGATCAAATTATTATTTTAGTAAACTGATCCCCTTGAAGACAACAGAAAAAAAAGCCTTAGTCTAGTTGGCCAAGTTCCTATTGATTTCCAGCTGGCAAGTTGATATCATCTCCTTCCTCCTGCTCACATAATGCAGACACTAAAAAATAATGTCTTGCTTTCTGTTTTATGATTGAGTTTGATTTCTCTGAGAGTCTGTTGTAGCAAATGTGTGCAATATCAGCCTTTGTGACATTAAAAAAAATCAAATTTTCTACATATAAAATTGGATATAATTTCATCTTTGACTTCACTAGTTCACTAGTACATATCTGTGAAAGAAATGTGAGATCCTTTGGATACTTTGAGGGCAATAGTATGCAAAGCTATCATTGTCACACAATATTTCAACTTGTTTTATTATACTCTAGTCTTCATCAGCCCATTTTGTATCAACTGTGGAACTGTGTGTGTCATTTGGCTTGGGAATATATTTGCTGTGATTACACTTGCCCTGGGGTTTGCCAAGCAAAACAGAAATTGGCAAAAGCCTTCTCCATCTTGTGCCCAAAACAAACAGCCTGCTGTGGTAAGCACTTAGTCATGTCATTGTTTAGATGCTTATTTTGCTTACAAATCTCATTGGGTGGGCTTTCACCCTAAAACTACTGGATTTTCTCAGAAAGACCCATGAACAGATTTCTCTATCCATACAGCTGTAAACTATTGTATGTTCTGAATGACCTTAAAAAGAGAGTGAAATTGGAGGCAGCCACATCTAACTTTATTCTATTCCCACTTCCCACAGGCTTCACAATGTGCAGCTGCAGAACTAGGTCTGTGTTTTGGCATGGAATGTTTTCCATAACATTTTATTAGCATAAAATATATAGGTGAACTTGTGTTTTCAACTGGTTGTCACCTGTAACTAATTGGTATTTACTGCTGCTGACAGTATCTTCTCAGTGTACCAAAGTCCAGAAGCAAGGTAAAAGATTGCTCATCCTAATGTGGGATTTGGTTGTTATATAGGTTTATTTCAGTAGCTAAAACTTTGTCACCTCTCTCCATTTAAGAAGCTACAGTGTATCTGCTGGCCTCTTGCTGCCACTCCAGAGAATGTCTCCCATGTAGCCAGTGTTGGTCTCCCACCTGCAACGCCCTTGGACTGGACAAACATTCCTAGACACCTTTTACAGCTGGATAACTGGACTGAGCTCTTGATGCCTTTTATCCAAACATCCCTGCCCAATGGCTGCTTAACCTTGAGGCCTTCTAAATGCCTTCGGAGATCTTCTGCATCTCAGTCTGCAATGCTGCTTCCCTACCAAAGCTTCAGTGGATCCCAAAAGTAGGCAGAAAAGCATGGAAAATTGCTTGAAATGAGCTTGCCTGGCACACTGCCAAAACTGTGTCCCTCCCAAGTGGTAATTATGTGTAAAGTGTTTCTAATGGACCTCTCATACCTGTAGCACTCACCCAGGAGGCAGAGACATGCATGGGATACTCTTTTCCAACTGAGGGGCTTCAGGCTCACAGCCCCTCTGCTGTAGCACAGCACTGTAGCCATGGAGCAGCATGAAGTCTCCTGGTGAAACCAGGAGGGTGTGGCTCAGCAGCCTCACAAGGATTTAGCTGTGAAGAGGCATAATGCCGTGGAATGGGGGGAGCAGGGTTCTCATCACCGTTCAGGAGTCTTCCACTGAGTGACCTATCTCAAATTATGGAAGGAGCTCAGGTATCTCACGCTGAATTTCATTCTGGAAGGCAGCCCAAAATTTAGGTGTTGGCACCTTTAAATCTTTCACTGGGTCTAACCCAAAAAAGTAGAAAAAATGTCTGAACTGTTCTTCTATACTTCTAATGATTTCATACGTATCTTTGCAATTGTTCACCCTGTGATAGTGATGGGTAAATGTCAGTGCTGACAGCTCTTGTGATTTGGGCCATAGGTCTTGTGAAATATGTAACCGTTTGTAAAGACCTGGAAGGTGAGTGAAAACCAGGATGCACTAAGTTCCCATTAAAAAAATAAAATAAAAATAATTTTTTCTTTAGTTGGTATAAAAACCTTGAGAATTTGTCTTCAGTGGAAGGCTGAGGCCCAGAAGACAAATATGACTCCAAGTATAATAAATGACCAACATTCCTAATTTCAGCTAATACAACTCTGAGCCCTGACATGAGTTTTTGATTGAATTGTAGCTGCAGAACTGAACCTGGCAGAGTTATAGAACAGTCTGCTGAACATTAGAAGTGGTGAATGGATGGTATGGGTATAAGACTGATCAGGCTTGAAAACAAGAAATCTCTCAGGTCATTCCAGAATAGATCAATTATTCATTCACCTGGCATTACAGGTCACTTAATCACATATAAACTGCTGTCTAGAAAACTTTAAAATGAGGCTTTATTGCAAGCCTAAAAGACCTGTTAACTTTTTCAACTCTAAAAGAATATTTCAGCATGAGTTTTGCAAGGAGTCAGTGTCCACAGACAAGTTTTCTGCTTTCCCCCACTATTTTACATCATTTTCATTTCATGCTTTTTTCTGCTGAAGAATTATTGTGTTACTTGGCACATGCAGGCACTGTGATTTCAAATACAATGCATCAGGATGTAGTAGTGTTGTTAGTACCAAGTATGTCCTCAATATCTGCTGAGGACTGCATAACTTTTAAATTAAAAAAAAATTGTTAAACCCCTCTAGTCTTAATGCAAGCAAGTAGTACCAGCAGATTAAAACATGTTCTTTTAGCAAAGCCATTCTCAAAGCAAGGTTGTTAATGGATGCAAATGTAATAACCTGGGGCTTATATTAAGTTTTTAATAAGTTGCATGTATTCTAAATACTCATTGAAGGCAGTGCTATTTTGAAGGGGTGATTGTTAAGAAAAAAAATCTTTAAGCAAACATCAAATGTATGAGGGGAAAAAATCTGAATGTCTCTATTAGCTGTTCATTTAATCCCAAAATTAATATTGGCTCCACTACGAAAGAGCTTTAAAAATTACCCACATTAACCCAATTAACTTCTCTAGAGATTTTAAATTTAATTGTAAAAGCATATTTTTAAACTAGCAAATACCAGATTAAATTACTTTTTATTTTAGCAAATGTGTATATGTTTTAGGCTTAACTTCCTTTCAGTCAATTAAACTCTTTTCATGGCTGATGTGACAACTTTATATATTTCAGCTCAGAAGCAGAAGTATTTCAGAATTCCAGTGAGGTTGTGCTTGAGTCAAACGTTCCTCCACAAGGCTGCAGTTACAAGTGTTAAGCATTAAAATCCTTTTTATCCAGTAGTTAGTTCATGGGATATAGCTGTATTGCACTGAGAAACCTGGGTCCAAATGGACCCCCTTCTGGAAGTCTTCTAGAGAATACGGTTATGTTATACACCAGCACAAGCTTGCTTCAATTTCAGGTTCCTCTCTGGAAGGTGTTGTGCAAGATTTTCATGGCCCCTGTGGGCTTGCAGGAAGAAAAACTTGTGCTGAATCAGGGTAAAACCCTGTTTCCAATTAAGTTTTGTGTTGGTATTTCCTTTCCCCAGAGTATGTGAGGCTGCAGAGCTCCTCTATTTCAGCTGTGTGAGTACCAATGTGTCTGTGCTGACAGTGATATAGATTAGGCAGAGAGGCTGGATTTAGGTGGAAATGGTCAGATAAGATGCCCACACTGGCACAGACACTTACGGCTGTGTAATCAGAGCACACACACAGCCCACCTGCTGCAGAGGCAGCCCCAATACCCACTGAGACCCTCTGGCTGGACTGTGTTCCCTGCACTGAGAGGAGGGGTGTGCGTGTGCCCCATGCGTGGTCCTGGGTGGTGGTGTGAGACTCTGCTTTCCTCTCCATTCCCAAGCTCCTGGAGGAGAGGCAGCCCTTTCACACGCAGAGGCAGAGAAACCAAGGCTCAGAGCAGGAGCATCCGAGCTGTCCGGTCTGAGGTTATGGAGGGGGACATTGAGGGCAGTGAGGAAACAGCAAACCCATCCAGAGCCCCCTACCAGGAAATCCATTTCAGAAACCAGAACAAATGCCTTATTTTCCTTGTCTTTTTTTTAATTTTCCCCTTCACTCCCTGCCCCCCCCCCCAACAAGGGCTCAGGTCTTTATGTCTAGACAGTTGT
>VZTH01006759.1:177-53718 GCA_013397815.1 Aleadryas rufinucha | reverse complement strand
CCCCCCCCCAGGAATTACTGTAAGCTCCTTTAACTCACCACTGAAGGCTGCAGCGTGAGCTGTGATGACACTGCATCTTGGGCTGAGCAATGCTGTCTCATTCAGTTGTTACAAAAACAGAATAACACTGATCCTTTTCCCATAGCTGTGTTGCAATGTCACGACATGTAACTCACAAATAGAGCCAGGCCCATCCCATAAATTCCTTTTTCTCAGTGAGAGAAACCCACATGGAGCCTTTCTGTCCCTCGGTTACCTTTTCCCCTCTGTCTTTAACCTCTGACGAGTGTCAAAGGGAGCTCCCTACCCTGTAAAGGCTCCAAGTCACAGTGTTTATGCCAGAAATGTAACATGGCCATCTTCCTGCAGCATTCTCATGGCAGCAGCACATGTTCTCTGCTGCTGACTAGTCCTCTTGTTAGGTAAAATGGCCTCCCAAGATGTCAGAGACTTCGGATTGAATCTTGTTGCTGGGAGGATGCTTGCACACTACAACTTTCCTGTAGGTCATGAAATCTTCAGAGTTAGGAGAGAGAAATCTCAACCAGACAGTTTCACTTTGAAACGTGTTATTTTAAGGTGGAAGGAACCACAGGAGGTTGCCCACATGTACTTAAGGCAGGCCTATATTCTTCCTACTGAGCCGCTCCACACTGTAGAAGATGATTAGGGCTTCAGAGGGCAGAGAAAGTGAGAGAGAAACTTGAACCTGGAGGCTGGTGCCCTCACCTAGGCTCCTCTACTTGGTAATACATGGTAAGGATGCATTCTCCCTCCTTATGCATACTTATACAGGCATACCAGGTGGAAGATCCATAAAGTACTCATGAAAGGCTCAGATGACTGGTTTTCCTCCTTTTCTGACAGAGTACCCAAGCAGACTTGCCCATGTTCTGCCTTCCTCTGTTGCCAAGACAATCTTCCATGTTTACTTCCCACTCTGTCATTGTTGGGACACTCTTCAGAAAGTCGGGAATTCAAATTGCTTTTTGTTGAGAAGAGAACTAATCCTGGTTCCTCTGTCAATCCTGGGAACAATACACAGGAGTCTACATGCTTAACACAGAGCCGTAGTTTCTATTCCACAGGCAGATGACAGAAAATACAGGAGCTGTGAGACCAAGTATTCCAGCAGTAGGGGCGATCCGGGACTTAATGAGCAGTGAGCTAAGTTCTGGGTGTATTTCACACCCTTGTTCGAGTGCAAAGGCCACAGGGAGGAGTTATAATAGTCATCATTTCCTTAGCTCACACTTGGCTTCCCCCAAGGTCTGGTGCTGCTACCTGAACTGCATTTTTTCCAGTATCAAAAATTAGTTTTCCTGTCTAAGTGAATTTTCCTGTGATCAGATTTCCACTTGACCACTGGGTGTTTGCAGTGCTTGTATGCCTGTGCTAGCTGTTGCTTTGTGGGTGGGGACTTAACATTTTCAGCTGAGTTTGGCACTTTCAGCATTTGCTTGAATGTGCAGACAGTGCATTTTAAAATTTTTTTAAATTAAAAGAATCTGTGCATAAAATCAAGTTTGTTTGCTTTCCTTAACCCTGACATTCTCAAGCAAATCACTGTGCTTCATGATTGTGCACTGTAAGGGACTGTTAAATCTAAAGTGGTTTGGAAGTCTTAGCAAGAGTGCTCCCATTGCCATTATAAGCACTCCCACAGGGAAATAAAACAAGTGGCATTAAGTTTCTGAACTAATATAACTGTAATTACTCAGTAATTAAGTTCACAAGCAATAAAAAGAAAACCCTTCACATGAAAATAGTTTTACTAGTAAGAGCATTTGAAGCACAGTGAGTGGCTTTTGCTGTTTGCATAAGGAATCACCACAGTGTGCTGCTATTATATAAAAAATCCTGGAATTACTAACTCTGAGATTACAGAAAAAAATACTGCTCAGGAAAAAGAATTTTCAATTTCATTATGACATTTCTTTTTTAAAAACCATCAGTTTTGTGCTTTTGCAGACTTGTTAAACACCAGGATGTTGTTTAACAGCTCTGCAAATACACAAAATGAAAGCAGATCTGCACATCTTGGGCAAAGTTTTGTTTAACTCTAGGGCTGTAATACTGGTGCCTGCTTTGTATTACACGGCATTTCAACATTTCCATAGGACTTGGCAAAGAAGGAATGGGCCCATTGGAGTGCTCAAGCTGGATCTTACAATCTGAGAATAAGCATGAATCTACTGCTGGGGATGAAAAGATGAAGAGCGGGCTGGAAGCCAGGAGCTGGATATTGGCATTGCAGCTTTCAATCTTGGAAAATTGATTGGGCTGACAAACTCAATCACATATTTGTGAGACACTAAGGACCTCCTTCTCTGACAACAAGCCAGCTTGATCCTGCAGGCAAATATTTCAGGGTCAGAATGTATCTGTGCATGTATCTCTGGGAGGCTGCAGTTGGGGTGAGGCTTCAACAGTCCTCCGGACCAGGCAGCTGATGCTGCCTAACTTTCAGTGAAAACTGGAGAAATTTATCTCTGAAGACTTGGAAATAAAATGGTCTTCTGCCTAAAAGAGTCCCGAAGCCTTCAGCTGGAACACACTGGGGTAAGGAAATTACTGCTATCACCCATAGTTCTAAAGAAAATAATGACTGATATTTTTTGAAATGTCTTTGGTCATCTTCCTGATCAGACCGATGAAATTTCTTCATTTTTCTTGTTCAACTAAGTCACTGTAGATTCATGCCTGGACAGGGAACTTTACTTTGCTCATTACCCTTCCTGCCACTGAGCACAGTCAAGGGCAAAGCTGCCTTGTTCAGCATGATGGACCAACACACAGGAGACAGGTGTGTCCTTACCTGAAAGTCCATCTCAGCCCGGCATATGGTACCACCACATCATGAATGTCGTGTTACATGTTTGGGTGTGCACTTATGCTTCTACACCTGCATACATCAAAGCAGTAACATCTGGTAAAATTTTTTATTCAAAGGGGATTTTTTAAGTATTTGCATGCTTATGATGCTGGCACATTACTGAAGGGTGCCCTCACCCTAAAAAATGTAGTTATGGTGATATGACCACTAGTTACATTTTAGCCTGCCTTTCCCCTCACTTTTCAGATGTAATGCACTGTTTGCCTTATTCAGACTGTTAAGGGTGTCTGACCAAAAGTAGAAATACAGGAAAGACAGCAATGCAGTAGGAAAACACAATGCAAGGTTGACGTGAATCTTCCTGGCATGGACTTACTGTGAAGCCTTGTGATAAACCAGCATCCCTAGTCAGAATTTGGCAGAAAGGTCTAGGTAGCAAGGATAAAGCACTGTAACTCTATCGCTTGCTGGGACTGGTTTCACTAGCTGATTTCTGAAGTGACAAGTTTCTCTTGCAGAAAGGGAGGTAGGGAGGAAAGGAAGGTCAACATCTCCTTTAACCAAAAAGTCAGTGAAGCCTCTGCTTCAGATTTTGACTAATGGTTAAATGAGAGCAGAGGTAATTGCTCAAAATCCAAATTTGGTCATTTTCCCAAAAGTGCACAGGCTGGTTGATCATTACAGAGTCAAGCTGATAATTAACCACAGCTGTTTTTCCCCTGTATCCTATTCCCAGTCCTTACACTTGTATTGGACGAACAGGAAGATGGTTGAGGATCCGAAGAGAAAACTGCTCATTGTTCTTGCTGTCCTCTTGCTGCCTAGCTCAGCACAAACAGGTAAGAAAAACATGAATGCCTGGCAAGGGATTGAAGGCTTTACACAGAAGGATCTGAATTCAATTCTCCCTAAACAAGCTGTATGTCAAGAGGTCCTTGCAATAATCTTGTTACATGCCGAGGAGAAAAAGTAGTACAAGAATAGTCCTTTCTTCTCCTATGCTTTGATTCAATCACTCTCAGTGATTTAGTTCCATTCACCTGATTTACAAGCATGATCCAGGTTTACCCTGAAGTGTAAGGATGCAGAAAAGGGACCACTTGGCCTCTGGCAGTGGCATCTCTTGCTTCAAAAGCTCAGCAAGTGTAAGCTGCAGTAGCTGAGAGAAAATAAAGAAATGCCACAGTTCCATTTCTTTCTTTAATTGTACTGTCAATGAGACTGCCTTAGTGACCACATCTTCAGTCCCATATCACCTGCAGCTTCACTGCAGTGCACATCCTGCCTTGCCTTTACTGATGATCCCCCTCATCTTATGCCATTTCTGACATGCACAGTGCTGGCACTGGACCTGCTTTTGCTACTCAGACTGGCTCCTGACCTACATTTTTTCCAAGCTGATCTCTAAATTATCTCTTTCTTCCTTGTCAGTACACAGGAAGACCAAAATAAACAACAGTAAGGGGTTGTCACATGCTCCAAGGGAATCTGAATATTAAATCTCACCCCTTTGTGCTTACCCGTAGGCCATGTTTTGTCTAGCCGGCGTAAAGTATTTTCTGAGGGAAATTGGGAAGCTGGTTGTTTGATTTAAAAATAAATAAATGAATAATTATTTTATTCATTTGTGCAGATTCAAGGCTGTTTCACTTCCTCCAGTCCAGAAAGGGAAGGTGCATGTATTGTCATTGTAGCAGGATGCTACTCTTAAAGTAACACTGCTAGTGACACAAACTGCTGAAATTTGTGCTTGCTTTCTAGCCTAAAGTTGCTCAGTTTTTTTACTAGCTACAGGTGAGATGGTTTTTTTTCTGTCTAGGTCAAAGGGCCTTTCAGTAGCTGCCTTTTCCTTCTCATAAAGCATTTTCATCCAGTAAATGAATCAATTGTGAAATTATCATTGACATATTTTTGCATCAGCATTCTCATATTTAATCATCAGAATTCTCACATTTATTTCTGGACTTTTGATGCAATTTTCAGTTAGACTTGTACCTTCTACTAAGCCTATCAGAATTTGAATAGAAATATCCCCATTCACTGGTGACTACCTGTCAGCAACCATTTTTTAAAAGATCTAACAGCCATCTCATAAATGTACTTAGTAGCTGGTGTATGTGGCCAATTTGCTAAAAATGATATTTGCAAAATATCATTCATCTCATGGTAAAATAACTCACAGAAGTCAAAGCTAGTAGGACATACATAGTTATTTTCCCAGACAGTGCTGGAGTTCCATCAAAGGACAGAAGCAAATTTATCAGTCAGGTAAAGTTTCCAGAATAGTCTCATTTTAATTTATGCTCTATACTTTTAATCTTTATCAATAGATGCAAAATTGCTACCTTCATTTTCCTAATGAATTAGAATGAGGGGGTTTTTTTCCCATTGCACAGACACAGAGTAAATGTGCCACTCCCTCCCTCCTGTGCAGGGAATACAGACAGACTCTCGGGGCATCACTGCACCGACTTCCAGACAGCCAATTTCCTACGGGGCAGCAAACTTAAGGTCCAGTTTCTTCTGTTCACCTCTTCGAGCCCCAGCTGTGGAGAGCTGATTTCAGCTGATGATGGCATCAAGAACTGCAGCTTCAACAGCAGCCTGGAAACCAAAATCATAATCCATGGCTTCAGGTGAGAGAAAGAAGAGCACTGTGACTAAGTTTTCACTGGTAAATTAAACACTTCTGGGGCATTCCCAAGCACTGGGTGGGCTGGCATGGAACTCTCCTGTTTGTGGGACCTTCTCATCTTCCCAGGCAAGTGGCTGCATACAAAACAACTGCTAAGAACAGAGACTGGGATGCTCACCCCAAACCAGACCCAGGAATTTTCTGGGAGGCTGTTGGTGGAAAATGCTGCTGACACCCCTCATTACAGCACAATATGAAGCCCTTTAGTTTGTGACCAGTTGCCTTTTTTTGTGAGTGCTTCACACTTTTTGGAGCCTAAAAACAAGTTAGAAATTAGAACCAATATTTTCTTTTTCTCTTTTTCTTTTTTCTCTTTTTCTTTTTCTTCCTTTCTTCTCTCTTTCACTTTCACTAATCTCTCTCTCTCTCTCTCTTCCTTCACATCTTGCCATTTCTTCCCTTTTTTAGTTAACATTTTCAGTTAAGAAGTCTTTTCTTTAAGACTCTTGTCCCTTTAAATTGTCTTCTGGGATTTTATGCCCAATAGCCGGGATTAATGAGACACTTAGAACCCCCAGCAGACAGATTATCCTTCTATTCTTGGAAGGGTAGGAATTGGAGCTGGGTTGGGTTTTTTTTTAACTGCCATCATTCTGCAAGCCATTATGTGCCATTTTTCAGCCAGGAGTGACCATATAACATTATTTGTTTTGAAGTGCAAAAGCCTGAATAGAAAGTGCATAGAAGACCAGGATGAAACCACAGCAGATTTTGCAGGGTCTTCTCAGAAAACCAGCTGTTGCCTTCAAGTGAGATAGCACACTCTTCACCAGATGGCATTAGGAAAACTGGGTAGAACAGAGCCTCCTCAGTTTTTCTGGAATTCTTGGGTATTACTTGGGTAGATGACTTTTTTTAATTGTCTAGAGATGAGGAAATGTAGCAGTGAAAGACCAGGTGATCTGGCCAAGGACTTCCTGCCAGATGGCAGCAGAGAAGAATCCAGGTGTTCCCAGTCAGCTCACTTGCCCCACGTGGGCTCTGTGGTGGCTAAATGACTCACCTCAGTGAGACCGAGCTCTCAGCCTGAGCCCTGCAAATGTTATATCATTCATTAGCATATCTGGTTCCCTCCTGAATCAGTGTATTCTGCAAAGTGTTATTACACCACCACAAAAAAAATTTCCAGGTGTGGGTGTCTGGCAGCAAAAATAACTTTCAGCGACTGTCTGGCAGCGTCCTCTGAGACATGTGAAGCTCCAGCACGAGTGAACAATGCACTGGCACATGCCCTGCTTGGGGAACACCTAACATCCTTGTCTCTGGTGACTCCACAGGGCTTTGGGCACCAAACCTTCCTGGATTGAAGGGCTTGTCCGAGCCATACTGCGCACCAGCCAGGTGAATGTGATCGCAGTAGACTGGGTTTATGGGTCTACAGGAGCCTATCGCTCGGCAGTGGAAAATGTCATACAGCTGGCCCTCGCCATCTCACAGTTCATCAGCAAGCTCCTGGTAAGCTACTGTGCATTTCCAGTGCAGGGAGCATGGCCAGGGATCTGCTCCCAAACTTCTGTATCCAGGAGCTGAACAAGTGAATTTTTTTATTCCAGATTTTTTCCCCCTCTCTTTCAGTCCAGGCTTGAGCATGCCACCATTTTCCTTCTTTCTTTTGAATTTTGACATTTTCTGGAAAAAATCCCAGCTGTCAGCTGCCTCTCCAGCTCAGGACAAACCTAAAGCCTGCCTTGGGTTTTCTCAGATCCATATTCACTGGACAGTCTTCTTCTGCTGCTGCTCAGAAATTTTGTCCAGGAAGCTGGAGGGAGTGAGATTTGAAGCTATATTCTATTTGCTTTGGGCTTCATATATACTTCCCAGTATGTGGAAATACCCAGATGTGTCCCACTCTGTTTGTTCATGCAAAGCACAGCTGAACAAGACTTCTGCAATCAGGGTGATGAATCTTTGTGTTAACCAGCTACATGTAAACTCTCCGTGAAATGTTTGCAGTACTTTTTAGGGCTGGGTTTCCGTCTGTGGACCTAAAGAAAAGCTCTGGAAACAAAAATGGCAATACCCATCATTTCCTTAACTATTTGGTTTTCTACTGTACACCTCAAAAGCAATCCCGCATTAGGACAGATACAGAGCTGCTGTGTGGGCTGGGACAGGGTATTTCACCTTTCTGCTACAGAAACAATAATTTGTATTATTGTCACCCTGCAGGCCCTGGGAGTCTCAGGGACATCTATCCACATCATTGGGGTAAGCCTTGGAGCACATGTCGGGGGCCTGGTGGGGCACTTCCATGGTGGTCACCTGGGACGGATAACAGGTATCACCAAACTGAGTCTGGGGTCCCCACCTGTTCTTCGAGAGAGAATGAAAGAGAAAGAAAGGGGAGTCATTCAGAGAGGTCTTTTAATTTCATAAGAGCTCATTAGATCCAAGCTTATGGTCTTCTTCCTAGATTCTGACAGCGCCTTTCCAGCTGTCAGTCCCCTCCACGCTTCCAAAAGAACACAAGCATTTGCAAAAAGGTCCTTTCACCTCTGCTACGCTCTTCAAACTGGTGCCAGCTTAGAAAAGTATGAGCCCTCATGACTAGTGAAAACCCACAACACTCGCAAGCTTTGCTTCCAAATTATAGCGTGTACATATGGTTCTTAGAATTAAAGCCCACAATGCAGTTGTGGAAGGAGCAGCAGGAAAACATGAGCTGCTCTGCAGGAAAACATGAGCTGAGAGCCAAGGGGACAGTAAGGTGGGCAGTGGCCTCACTGATAAGGGATACAGTCCTACTGTGTCTGGGCAAGAAGAGCAAGAGCAGGTCCAGTGACAGGAACCAGGGTCATCCACAGTCCAGCGATCACCAGGCAAGTCTGTAGTAATAAGACAAGGCCAAGATCAAGCTGGGAAGTCAAGTCAGCAAGATAAAGGCAGGACCAACAAGATACAGGGCAGGGCACGGCATCCCTACCACACAGCTCAGGCAAGGAACAAAGGCAAGAGCCTGAGCCAACGTTGGGAGGACCCAGATGAGGCTTCTTGCTGTTCTCTCCCACAAGTTGGCTGTTTTCACAGTATGCTGGTCTAACTGTACCAAATCAGAGCTGACCCTAAACACAGCCAGACTCCTGGGTGTGAGGAAGAGGTTCCAGGGGGGGAAATACAGAGCAAGATGGTTATAGGCTGATCCTGTCATTTAGAGTTTTTGGTGCAGTCAGGACCTTGTCAGCCTTCAGGTGTGGAGCACGAATAAAGTCACAGAATCATTTAGGTAAGAAGATACCTTGCAAGGTCCCTAGTCCACACACCACCACCACCACCACCATCACCCCTTCTCAAAGCAGGGCTGCATTGTAAGTCATATCAGATTGTCAAGGGTTTTACTAGACTCTGGGAATCCCCAATCATAGAGATTCATTTTGATAGGAGGGGAACGCCACCAAGAAGGAATAGATAAAGTCTCCAGTAGCGTGGCCTCACGTCCCAGTCTGCCTCAGCCCATGCTGGTCTGTATCACAGAGGCATCCTCAGGAAGGGTCTCACTGCACACTCGGCAGGGCAGTCCAGAGAAATGTCAGTTCAGTCTTCACATGTCACAGCTACCCACGCTGCATGAAATACGGGCATTTCTTAGCAGGAACTGAATTTCTTGTTGGGCCCTTTTTAAAGCTCTGAGTCAAAGTTTACATTAGGAGGAAACTGGAGTAGCCACTGTCCTGCACCAGAATTTAATGATCAGTGATGTCTTCAGATGAGCAGAAGCAGACACATTTCCATGAAACCACGGTAATTAACTTCAGAATTAAAGACTCTTCCCCTTTGTGTTGTCCACATGTAATAGAAGCTCTGTAGATTTATTTATTCCATTTTTATCTCTGCTAGAATACAATCCCTTTTCCGCATTCCTGTTTATCCTATGATTTCATAGGCACACTGGGCATTGCAGATTCCAGTTCAGATTTAGGAGCCTGAAGACAGGTCAGATTAGATCCAAGATATGTCTGACCTCATCTCCTGCCTCCTCACACACACGCACACACTCATGCAGGAATATGATCCCAGAGACACAATTTGCTGAAGTGTTTTCAATCACCTAAGAAGAGCTGTGTGGAGGAAAACCAGAGGGAGTCTTGGAGATCAGAGCACAGACTTTACTTTTGCAAAGTGAGTTTCTTTAGTCCATGCCTGTTCCAGTGGATATCTTCCTGTGCGGCAAAGAAACTGGAATGAACAGCACTTATCACACATGAAAGAATACTTTGTTTCAGTACTTGCAGAGGAAATGGAAAAGCTTGAAGGATTTAATTTGCATGTAGAGCTCCAGTGGATAATTTCCTTAGCTGCCAAAGATGTACATCTCAATGAAGTTTATGCAGCTCGTGCTTGGAGAAGGAAGGGATAGAGGAGAGAGGATAGAAAGGTGCTTGCCTTGGAGCTGTGCTAGAATTGACTGCTGTTCATATTAGGTTTCTGCATCCTCAGCAAGAACTTTATGCCACACCAAATAACAATTTTCAGTATCTTTTGAAGCTTTTAACTACAACTTGGTCTGTAGAAGTGGATGGAGAACCTCTCAGCTTTTTGTGCATATCAAGATTAAAGAACATTAGTCTCATTTTTAGCTTTTATTTACAGAAAGAACAAGAAAGGTTTTTTCCTTCTTTTCCTTTTCCTCCTCCCCTTTCCCCTTACAAATGCAGACATGCCCATTTGTATATTGTTGATATTGCCTTTACCATAGAGAATTAGTAGAACTGAGTCCAAAGCAGTGAAACCAGCCAGCTCTGAGGCTAAGTGGCATGGGGAGCAGACCTGTTTCCTAAACTTGTTGCCTGGGGAGTGGAAAAAAAAGTATTGTGAGGTTGCATTTCTACAAAATGGGAACAGGATAAACCTCAGAAAAAGTTTACCTTTAATCTGCTCCTCAGTATTGCCAAGGATACTTTTCTGTGTTCCTCTGAGTTCCCAGAAGTTGGTCTAGGAGCAAGTTTTAGGCAAAAATGTAGATGATTGCTAAAGACTCAATTTTATTTGTGGGGAGAGGGCTCAGAAGCCTCTTTGTTTTAAAATTGTTAGATAGTATGAAACTTTTGTGAGTCCTGAGTTGGTTAATGCCTGGGTTGCTGAATTCACCGCCTAACTGCTGATCTTGTGATATTTTTCAGACTGTAGTGCTAATACACATGACAGTACAATTTGAGAAGGCATTAAAAGTTTGATTCTCTTTCACCAAAACTCCAAGAGACACTATGCACCCACTCTGTCAGAGCTATTTAGGCTTTACAGACTAGAACCTTGAGTTAAGACATTGCTAAAGGGGTGTGGAACAGTGGAGGACAATGCAAGGAAGCTGAAGTGGAAGCTGGCTCTGGCAGAAACTATTCTGGAGCGTAATCGCTGAGACCTGGGAATAATTTATTTCTGCCTAGCAATATTTTTAAAGTTTTAGATAAGATAACTGGTCCAGAAATAAGAGAGGGGCTGAAGAGTACTTGTTGTTGAGGTGTTTGATTTTGTTACAGCCCTGGATCCTGCAGGCCCTAAGTACACCAGAGCCAGCCCCGAGGAACGCCTGGATCCTGGGGATGCCCTCTTCGTGGAAGCCATTCATACCGATGCTGACAGTAAGCCGGCTTCCCTCTTCCTTGGCCTGGGATTCTGTTCCTCCTGACATCATTATTGCTGAGGAGTCTGTAGGTCATTGTCCCTTTTTTGACAGACTACCATGAGTTCAGGTTTACTCTGAGGAAGTTTCTTGTTAAGAGAGGCTTTGATGATGAATTCATGCCCCAGAGCACTTCAAACAACAGACAGAAAGGTGGAGATTGCTACAGCAGATTGAGTTTATGCAGAACCAGCTTGGCATGACTTTTACTGCGTGAAAGGAATTTATAGGTCTAGTCTCACTTTGTTTTTTCCCACCTGATGTAAGAAAGGTGCCACCAAGAGTGCTATTGGAAAGTAACAGAGTCAAACCAGTCAGTGCTACAACAGAGTAATTTCTCTAAAGCACTGAGGATCTTCATAGGCAGAACGTGTGCTAAAGAATAATGTGGTGACTTTGAGTCAAACCTTTTGCCTGGAGACCACAAAAACCTCTACCAACACAACTCTCAATTATGCTTCATAATCCCACATTAAGGCTGTGGTCAGTTTAGTTCTCCTTTACATAGAATCAAAGGCTAGAGTCGCCAAGGTGGTGGTTAAGACACAGTTTCCAGTCATTTTGATGGCAGGGCCTGGAGCATTCTCTGCTCCATGCATCAAACCTGCACAATGCAGGCGTGGAGAAGCAGGAAATCTACCCTTGATGTCTCCAGCACTGGGGCTGGCTCCAGTACTACTAATGCTTAACCAATTATTGGGACCTGTCATAAACATGTAGGGTAAAGGCTACAGAAGAGCCAAATCTAAGAATGAAGTGGCAATTCATGTCCTTTCAGATTTCGGGATCCGGATTCCTGTAGGCCACATCGATTATTTTGTTAATGGAGGCAAAGATCAGCCAGGATGCCCCCGATTCATCTCTGCAGGTAAGAACACTCTCTGGCCAAGCAAAGAACTTTCATGGCCATTTAGCAGACTCTGAAAATGCTGTTTGACAAGCAGCTCCTGCTACAGCCAGGGCAGACAGCAAAGCAAGACGAACATGTATTAACAGCCCACATCTCTTCTCAGCAGTATAGGAAGCAGGTGACATTAAAATCACATAGAGATCAAGTGTCTTGGCAGCACTGCTGTCAAGAGATGTGATTTTGGTGATGCTTTTCTATGACACAAAACCCTAGCATCAGTAGAGATTACACTTTTGCTAGAAAGATCCTTAGGTATCACTAACGAAAGCTGCTTTTGGTTTTCATGCTGCAAGTTGTGTCTACTTAGAGAGACAGCTTGTACAATTACTGTCCTTTTCTTCTAGAGAAGAGGATTTTCCACAGTAAACAGTGTGGACTCATTAACATTCAAATATGTTCTGTATGAGTCAGCTGCATTGAAGGTCAGCTTAGCAGGGATACCTATGGTACCTAATTTCCCATAGCTGGGGTTCCAATGCAGGGAGTCAAAGCTGCTGCACCCCTTACAGAGAGCTTGGGGACTGGTTGATGGGGCACTGACAGAAACATGACAGCCCTGTGGTCCCCCTCTTCTGAGGGACTCAGTCTGAGAGATAGATACACTTCTAACTTCCTGCAGAACTTTTCTTACAGTGGATTCTGGGCTTGTAGTCACAAAAATGCCCTGCAAAATGTCATCAATGGGAAGATGATCACTGCAGTAAGAGTGTTCTTTCACTCCCAATTCCTTGGGAATGTGCAAAAAGAGTGAAGCCAACAGGAAGGCTCATGGCTGCTTTTCTCTGGTTGATTTTTTCCTTTCAGGCTATAACTTCCTGATCTGTGATCACATGCGGGCAGTACACCTCTACATCAGTGCCTTGAACCATCCCTGTCCCATCGTGGGGTTCCCCTGTGCCAGTCATCAAGATTTTCTAGATGGTCATTGCCTGGACTGTGCAGAACCCTTCCTGTCCTCCTGTCCCAGAATAGGTACAGTACCAGCACGAGACCTTCCCGGAGCAGATGACAATACATTCCTGATGGTGTCAGTGCAGAGCACAGGATGCAGTCCAGATTTTTCTCAGCAGGATTTGCTCTGGATCTCTTTGGGAAGAGTGAGAGGCTGTTTTGTTTTCAGGCTCCTATAGATATATTATAAAAGCTCATATATTGCCCAAGGCAGAACACCAAAATCTTGAACATGTCTGATCTTTAAACATTTCCTAGGGCCCAGATATGTGTTGAAAGAGAGTTTCCAGAATCACCTGCCAGAATCAGTGGGCAATCAGCTCAAAAAAATGTCTTGTTTAGAGTTGCAGCTGGAAATTTTAGTTCAAGCCTGAAGCCCCATTCTTCTACACTACTCAGTGTTGCTGAGTCACCTCCTTTTCATAAATTTCTGCCATGGTCATCCCAAAGATGAACTCTCTGGGCTGGGAGAAGGGAATAGATGCCTCTTTGAGGCTTCTGAAACTGAGCTGTGGCATGAGGAAAGGAAGTATCCTCTGCTGCTATTTGCAGTATGGTACCAGAGGAACATAAAGAGAGGCCTTTTTTGGTGTAGGTTCTCTCAGATTAGCCACCCCTTCCCCATCTCCCCAAGCCATTTTGCCAGCTAGTCAACGATGCAGGCCACGAGTTATGATGGTTTCCTCATTTGACCAAGGAATTAAATTTCCCTTGTGTCTGCACTGTCATTGACATCTGTACTAAGTTTCCTGACTTGGTAGTCTTTAGCCTTGCTCATTTTGCACATATGCAACTGATAGCACAGTTTGTTAGCAGAGGAATGAAAAAAAAGCCACCGAGAGGTTCTCTGGTGATGATTACCTGGGGTAGCCAGAGTAGGTTTTCTGAGGGAATGTTAGCCTGTCAAACAGACACCACAAACTTGTGCTTGCTCTGATTTGCACTGGTATAAAAAGGGGATCTGTTCTCCGAGACAGGGGAGTCAGGCAGGGTGAAAGGAGGTGACTGATTATGTTTCCATTCTGTCATCCACGGCTTTCCCTGCACTGACTTTATTTCCTCCCACAGGCCTGCTGGAGCAGGCAGGTGTCAACATGAGCAAGCTGCCCCAGGAAGTGAAAGTTTTTTTAATGACCAGTCCTTCAGCCCCATTCTGTGGTAAGTAGCACGAGATAAAAATGAGTCAGAAGAGGCAGATCCTCTGAGGAGCCCAGGTAGTTACAGCCCACTATCCCATCAGAATCAGCTGCTGTGGGCCACAGGGTCTGAGACACACCACTGAAGAGCAATAACCCTGCACACCTCCTCCATAAAGCCCTTCCCAACAGATTTATTAGTGTAGGCACAGCCCTGAACTAACACAGCCACATGGTTTCAGGACTGAAAAAAAGGGGATTGAAAATGCCTGTCTGTTCACACTGGACTATACAGACATGCCCCCTGTGCCTCACATAGCACAGAGACCTGATTCTTTCTTATGTCTGTTTAACCTTTTCTGCTGGTGGGGGCAGGGAATGAGTGCTAGAGCCTCTCTTTTGGCATGGGTAGGTCCTACAGATAGTACCTGTCCTCACTCCCACATTCGTTGCTTCCTTCTCAGTCCACCACAGCCTGGTTGAGTTCCACTTGCAGAAGAAAAGAAACAGAGTCACCAGCATTGAGATCAGTTTCAGCACCAACAACACTAAGGACACAGCAAAGATCACCATGTGAGTGACAGTGCGTGCTTCTGGCCTGTTTTTTCCCAGCTCCATGAGTAAGGATGTTTATCCTAGTCCAGGAATAGCACAAGAACAGTGTATTTCCCTGAGTGATGAACCACAACCTTGTTTCTTGAGTCCCTCCACATTTTCCTTAAATGCCCTCAACAATCAGGCATGTGCTACCATTACTCAGTATCCCTGACTGGGTCCACATCTCCCCCGAGTGCATAAAGCAGCAGGAACACCCTGGGACCCCCAAATTTGCATACTTTGTGTGGCTACGCTGGTTCCTTTTCCACACCATATCCTGACCTGGTGCCACTTCAAACTGCAATCACTGTCAGATAGTTATTAGCCCCGCTCTGGCAGACAGGGGTGGCTTACAGCAAGACCCCATCCACCAGAGGCTCCAGACTGATGGACTTGGTGGCTTAGACATTTCTCTTGATGCCCAAGAGGACAGCAGTTGCAAAGAGGAGACAAGTGCACCTCAGCATAGTCAGAAATGTGTTAGTAGCTTCCTGCTTCTGCAGTAATGCAGCAATGCTCTCAATGCTCCCATTGCAGGGAAAAGCAAAGGGTAGGGGATCAAGATCCACTGTGTAGACAGAAAGGTGTCTCTTGAAAGCACCACCTCTGCCAGACTGTGTCTGAATTAAAGGATCAGACTCCACAGCTTCCACAGCCCTTGCCACAAGGGGATCTCGCCACCACAGCAAGTTCCCCAGAAGTCTTCCTCACTTCTTCCTACTCCTTGCCCATTGCTGTGGACTGGGAACCACAATGCAGTTGGCACACGCTGCTGGCTGCCTCAGGAAGCAGGAAAGCAGCCTGCTGAAGTGTCCCAGCCAGCTCTCCTGGGATCAGAGGGGTTCCAGTGCTGGCTTCCACACAGTCCTTACTGCTAAGCCAAAATATTGTGACCTAGAGCTGATTGTGTTGCTGCTTCAGTCGTGGGCACCAGGAGGTAGGGGTGAGAAATGGGGAAGGGGAAGCCACACTCTAGGGTACTCTCCAGAATGACATAGATGCTTGGTCACAGATTTCCAGCCAGGCACCACAGTGTGGGTTTGTACTCCAGCCTGGTGGACCTCAGTCTGTTCAAATCCTCCTGGCTTGGAAGCCAAATCTGCCTTTTCCACGATGCAGGAGGGAAGAAGGAGTAATACCCAGGTCAGACCAGGACCCGTGCAGCACTTGCATTGGCAGCTGTCGGACACAGGGTGTGGTGGGAGTCCAGCAGGAGGCATGTGAGCGCTGGAGGGAAAGGCTGCCCGGGGTTGTGAGCCAGGCAGGCAATCCCGAGGCTTTGCTGTACCCTCCGGTTTTAATGAGGCAGTGGAGTTAGAGCAGGGTAACCTATCCAGAGATGCCCTGCGGGGGGAACAGCAGCTGTGTTTCATTCAAATGCCTTTCTTAGAAGCTGTCCCGGTTTGAGTCACCCCAAGACAGAAGCACAAGGCTAAACTGAAAAATTTGCTTACAGCAATAAACCTACAGATTTGAAAGTATGAAACTGAAGATATTCCTTTTAATTCTAGTAGCAAAGGGCAAATTTCCCTGATCTAGGCAAAGCTCAGCCTTCCAGTGCAGTCAACTCAGAGTATCAAATGGGCATCTAAACATAGATCCTCACATCACAGTTCAGACACTGATCGATCAGTGACTTATCTCAGATGATCTGACAGGTATATCATCCTGCAGTTTCCCAGAAGCATGGAGGGACTTACTTGGGAATGTTCAGCTAGTCTCAAACCTTCAGCAAGGGACTCACATGGTTGTGTCTTGCCTCACAGTGCCCTTCTCATCTCCTCTCCCAAATATCCATTCCAATCTCACTCCTCCCCACATGTTGCTCAGTGTCCCAAGAGACATGTCCCCAAGCATCAGTAGCTGACATGGGGCTGACGAGTGAGGAGTTTGTTACACAGGATACTTCCCAGCTGCACTGCTGTGTGCTTAGACATCACATGACATCATCCCCCACATCCAAGAAAACAAACCTCTGAAGCCAGCCAAGTCTCCTACATCCATCCAAAAGTTGTGCAGGGCTGGACCAAGTGTCAGTCCCAGGAGTGGCTCTCTTCAACCTGGTTAACTGTACTGTGTTCCTCTGTCCATGGACAATATGCCATAGAGAAATGGTCTCCATTTGCTCTCCATTATTCACTTTTATAACCACAATTTGGTCATGCTTCTTATTTTTAGCAGCTTCAAGCCAGACATAGACACACAAAACCCATCAACTACTGCTGCAGTGTAAAGGAGGGACTGGGTGTACTGGTGTGGGTTGGCTGCTGTGAGTGCTGCTGTCAGCCCATGCCTGAGAGCTACTTTGGTTAGCAGAATTGTAGAGTCTTCCTGACCCTTTTGTCACCTCTCCCCTTTCCCTGCCATCATGTTTCTGATCAGACAGTCACCCAGGTGGTTCTGGGATCGTGCCAAGTTAGCTGCACATATATCATTCTTCATGAGCACAAGGAAATCAATGATCTCCATGCTCTAGGAGGTGCCAAGTAGATCAAGTGTAAGGCCCACTGGATGGACTCCACAGAAGGGACTCAAAATGCCTGGGCAGCACACATCTGTGGCACATAACTGACTGGGCTCTGGTCATTGGCTCATTACCAAACCTCTGTCATTTCTCAGATCACATTGCCTGGGTAAGAGCATAGGGATGGAAAAAGGTCCCTCTATCCAAGCATCCCATCTTCAACATGATCAAAATCAAGTAGCTAGGGAAGAGTATAAAAAATCTCTGCGTAAGCATGTAGCAATACTTCCCCACAGAGCTTCCCAGTGTCTAGTTACATCTCAGGGACTTTCAGAGCCAAAGATGAGATCTTTATCCTTACCAGCTTTTGTATTCCACAAACTTGTCCAGTCCCCCTCCTCTGACTTGTACAGCCATGTAAACTTTCTGGCATTCACAACATCCCACAGTAAGGATTTTAACAGCTTGAAAGGAATGGTGCAGTGTGCATTTTTTCTGAGCCTGCCACCTCTTGGCCTTCTTTGATGAACCCTGGTTCATGTACTGGAAGAAATGGTGAACAACTGGTCCCCATCCATGCCATTCACCATTTCATAGATGTTGACTTATCTACCATATGTGGCAAGGTAAGCAGCATTTCAATCAATATGCAACAGTAAGAACAGTGGTTGTAATTGTGTGATGGAAGGAAGGATATTTATACAGAAATATTCCTCAATAGAGAGATAAAACATGGAGAGACAGCTCATGCAATGTCTTGTTTTGACAGATGAGTCTTCTCACTCCATTTTGTTATGTGAGGGCTTCACAATAATACTGCAGGTTCCTCCAGGGTTTCCATGGATCTGCACATGGACTGCATCTGCAGGTTGGTTGAACACATCCCTCACATCTCTCATCCTGCCTTGCAGACCTAAGGACCAGGAGACAGGCAAACAGCTGCTGGCCCACCAAGTTCCCCTCTGCCAGATAAACAGTGTGACCCTGAAGTATATCCCCAAGAATCATTTTTGGAGCAAGGATGAGCCATTCATTGTTGGCAAGTTCTGTGTAGCACCGCTGCCTCTCAACAGCAGGTAAGCCACAGGAATGTCGTACAGGGATACACTGAGCCTATGGATGCGGCCTGTGGTTTGAAGCAATGCATTCTTCCCCCTATTTAGGGACACATGTAAAGAGGTCTTCCCATCACCTCTGTGTCCCTATGTAACTAATTTTGTATTTGTGAAAGAGAAAAGCTACAAAGGTAGTTTTCTAGGAGTTTTCTGGAATTCTTCCCCCAGGATAAAAGTGTTCTGCCATGGAAGGAATATGGCTGTGACTCACATCACCTTGAAGATACTTAAGTCACAAACCATGGAAAAAGCTTGTCCTAACTAGAATTTATTCCTTTGTCCTTGCTTGCCCTCTCCATCTTCCCCTGTCCACAACGGGCCTCCATCTAAAACATGACAAGTGAACATTTTTCAGGATGAGACAACAGAAGATCAATAATACATTTCTGTGTCTTATACAGCAAGGTTTATAAAGCACTATGGCTACAGACAACCATTTTGGCACTTTCTAGGCCAGACATGGTAGATTATATACCTTCAGCCATAGTTACCTTTCCTGGAGTAAAAGCAGCCAAGTCCTTCTCATCCTGAGAGAGGTAATGGTCTTCTCCATAATACAACATTCTTGCCAGGAGTTTTGCAGATCCAAGTTCTTGCAGGCAGGATAAAACAGCTGGGTCTATACTGACACATTAAACTGTCCACATTGCTTCTGAAATGCTGGCTCAAGGCTGAAGCAAACTAGTGGATACTTCAAAGCAGGTTCAAATTCTGTTTTGATGGACAGTAAGGAGGCTGAAGTTCTAGGCAGTAAAAAATATATCCAGTGGGCCCAGATAGGGAAAAAAAAAGCATTCCTATATAAATACCAGGTACTCCCTTGATTATAAGGACTATTCCTCACTAGCATGCACTCCAAAGTTGGGATGAATGCACTTTTATCATTTACGACTGAGACAGCAAGGCACATTGCCTGAAAGAGGTGCTAGCCTGCACCCCTGGAAGCACTGGACTTGGCTTTGATACAGATAGAAAGCTGTAGAGTTGCACAGGCTCACAACTGTGCTCCTGTCACTATGCTGGGAGCACTCAGAGCAACAATGGTGCTGCTCAGAGGGGTCAGGGGAAGGTGAAGGACCCAAGCCCATACACGCCCTTCCAGCCAGTCCATCCCAGCCAGGGCACAGCACTCCATCCACTACACCCTTGCAAAGCAGTGCAAGGTCCAGCACCTTGCTTGCTTCTGTGTTAGGATAGCAACTTCCACCTGCTAATGCCCAGCCTGACTTCTCTGTGCTCTTCCCACAGCCGGACAATGTCATGTCTGCCCTGGAGCCTCACCCTCCCCAGCAAAACAGACATCTCTTACGACCTGCCTACTGCTTGTGCCTAGCTCTGCCTTCAGGATACACAAAACCAGAATGGAGTCCTAAACCTATTGCTGCTCTCTGCTCTCAGGTGATTTTTCACCATAAAATTGGACGGGTTTTTTACTCCCTGCATTAGGGGCAAGATGGCAAGGAAAAGTGCATGGCAGGTTGGCAAGTACAAGGTTAACTGGTTACAGCAAAACCTTCCAGTTAAAAGACTGGATTGAAACTTTTGTCTCACAGGTTCTGTACCCAGCTCTCAAAGTGAGACAGGCAAATCATTTAATCTCAGGTTTTGGATCTGTATGAAAGAAGGAGTAGACAATATCACTCTTTTTATAGTGGGAATATTGGCATAATTCATTAGTGTTTTATATTAAACTGTCCTGAAATCTTCATATTAAAGGTGAGAGGTATTTTTTTTCCTCAGCAAGGGGAAACAGTGTGGCCCAAGTTTGGCACAGGAAGGAGTCATTCTTAGCCAGGGCTCCACTGGGAAACTCACTAGTCCCATCTATGAGATGCTTTCAGAGGGAGACCCTATTGATTTCACAGCACATAATTCTCTCTGAAGCTCACATGAAGTGAAGCTAACACCAGGAGCAGCACAGTGCTCTCACATCCAATTTTGCACTGCTTTGACTATCTGCCCAGAACAGAAGGTAGTAGGAGAATGGAGCATTGTAGCGACAGGGCCACCTAACACAAATTAGTCCCAGGAACTCAGCACAGCCTTTCAGACCTGAAAAAGTAGTTGATGTCTGGAAATAATTGGTGAAAGATTACAGTGAGACACATGAGCACAGAAACAACACACCCACACCTTTTCCACACCATGCTACATATGCAAATTAAAGAGGTGATAAGTCTTCCATAATTTCTGCCCACAAATCACATCTTCTATTGACCATTTTCTCTGGTTCCCTGTACTGACTTCACTGAGTGATAGGAAAGTGCACCAGGAACTCCATGATCAGGAGTGAGGGACATGCTAAAGACATTTTTGCCATGAAGAAGTCTCAAGCCATTTGGCATGAGCTGTCACTCCTGCTCCACTAGACAGCGTCACGGCAGGATTAGCTCCTGCTTTCAGTTCACATCCAAGATTTTGGGCCCTGCCTTGTGACTGTTTGGAAGGACAGCTAACAAACACCATCTCCAACACACACTCAGGAGGGGGATAGAGCTGGACTCTGACAACCTGATGGAGATCCATGTTAGCTGGCACCATGATTGAAGAGTTTCCCATGAGCTTCTTGTTGAAGACTGGAATATAAGCTCAGCAGACACCTGTGAAGAGCAGCGTGTAATTCAGCCCAGCCTAGTCCACTGCATCAGGCAGGTGTATAAAGCACCTTGACAGACGGACCCAGTTCCATTATTCATTTCAGTTCCTTTGCAGAAGAGACCCCAGCAGCTCTCATGTCAATCTGCTGGAAACATTTCTGAGTTGTGAAGGGCAGTGCGGTCAGGCTAAAGCACCAGTGTGTTGACAGAGCATGGTAACAACCATCAGCAGGATGATTCCCAGGCCTGGGGCAGCCCCATTCTCCTGCCCTGGTGGGGGAGCAAAGGTGAGCAGTGCAAGGAGCTGTGTACATCACAGATCCCACATACCCAACACTCCAGAGGCCCTCTTTGAGAGTGCCAGATCCCAAGGGCACAGGATTTGTCCAGCTGAGTCTTGCAAGACAGGCCAAACCAGCCTCTGGGCCACAGCCCCTGTGTGAGCAGGGCAGGGCGGGTGGGGCTGCCTCCACCAGCCCAGGGCCAACACAAAGCCAGTCCCACAGGCAGAATGGCTGTGCCCCAGCACGTCTGTGCCAAGAGGCACTGAAGGACACCCTTCCCTGTGCTGACAGAGGGACTGACACTCCTTGCTTTTTCCTGAATACCTGCCCTGGAGAGACTCCTACCCCCATTGCTCAACTTGATTGCACCAGGCTCTGCGAGACAGAGGATTCCTCCACAGGTACTTCCAATTCCCTGCCTGAGGAAATGGCTGGGGAAGCTCATCAGACAAATCCTGTTGCAGCTGAACTTGGAAGAGGCCTTCCATCTCCACACTATTTTCATTAAGGCATTGTCCTTTCTACCAGTGGCTGCTCTCTTCACAGATGTTTTGTATCCATTCCTTTCTTCATTTGATGTTTGTGCATCCTGAGGTCACTCCCCCTTGAGCACACATTAAAAAAAAGGGTTCTTGCCTACACCTGTTCCCAGTCCCAATTCCTCCTTTTTTTTATTTCAAATGAATCAGTGCAAACAACCAACCTTTCACCAGAAAGGTTTTTCATCAGCTTCTTTGAGAAGTTGTGCTTGTCATAAATGAGAAATCCTAACTCCTGGAAAGGTAATTTCTGGTCTTACTAGACCGGATGCCCAGTGAGATGCATATCATCAAACTCTCCATTGCAAGCCCTTTACCAAAGCTGTCACGTGGCCCATTTTCCCTTGCCCTGTCCACTCTGTACCTTGAGATCACCTCAAGTGATCTCCCTCTTCAAATCCTTCCTCCCTCCCACTGTTTTCTCCCTCCCTCTTCAAATCCTCAAACACCAGTAGTTTCATCTCTGACTTTAATGGGAATCATTGAATCAAAGGGAACACAGATTCTGCAAGCAGGCTGGTATTGCTTGCAGCAATATCACTGCACTTTGGTGACAGAGCTGCTGACACACCTCAGAGAGGCAGGACTAGAAAACAAACTGTGGAAGCACGCTGGGGAAGGCAGCTCTGGTGAACAACCATGGGGTGGGAGGTGCTGGAGTGTCACACTGCAGTCTTAAGCATGTGCTTCATGTGCTCCTGAGTGTAGATGTCTGCTGGCAGACATCTCTGCATGCTAAAGAGTGTCTCTCTGGTCAAAAACCTGTGTGAGCATCTGCTCCCTTGGAGGAGTTCAGGATCAAAACAGCCTGTTGTTCCCTAGAGTTCGGGAGTCTGAGTGGGAGCCAGAGGGGCTCGTCCTTTGCAGAGAGGGTGAGAACTCTGGAGATGGTTTTCGGAGGCTGCAGAAGGAAAGCAGTGGAGGAGGGAGGAAAAGGGGGCCGGGGAAGAGAGAGGGGGAGAGAGAGAGAGAGAGAAAAAGAGAACATACCATTACTATCAATACTTTCAAACTTTTCCAAGACACAAACCTCATGGAGCCCACCTTTATCTGTTCTTCTCCCCTCCCCTCCTAAATGACCATGCAAAACTATGTAATTCTTCAACAAGTGATAAATCAGGAAACAGGGTTATGCACCCATTCTGAGATGGCAAAAACAAACCCCTCCAAAGTGTCTTCTGTTATGTTGGTGAAACAAAGCCCACAGCTCCTTTTTTTTTGCTCTCAAAGCAGGTACAAAAAGTTAACTACTAACTTAGGTACCAAGTTGCAGACCATCAAACATCCATCCACCCATCCCACCCACCAAATAGAAAGGCAGCCCCAAGATGTAACTGTAAAAAACCAGGTAGCAACAGCTACACATCCTCCAAGCACTTGATAGCAGCAAACTAGAACAAATGCAATATGAACAGGAGTAAAAGCAGGTTGCTTTTGGTTGTTTAAATTTCCATGCAAGGAATAAAGCTTAGTTTCCTCTGGAGCACTGAGCTATACAGCAGTACACTGTTAAAGCAAGTATTGAACAGAACCTTTGAACCCGCCTCCTTTGAACAGGAAGCATCCTCCTTAGAGAAAGAATGTGCTCATCAGTGGGACATCACAGTCCATCTTACTCATAAGCAGACTAGAAATGCTTTCAAGGAACTAGATGATATGAATAGTAGGCCAATATGTCTCCCATGAATATTTTCTTGTGTATGACCTTTGTAGCACTTTGGGCATTCAAGAACTGCCCTCCTGCGCTGTAGTGTTGCAAGGTGGCTGTTGGAGCGACGGAAAAGGAACGTGACCCACAGAAGCACTTCAGCATGGGGAATTTAGAGAGATGCAAGGTGATTACCCATGTTGGGAGTTACTGGGGAAGGAGATGAGAGCACAGACCACGGGAAAGCCCCAGGGGAGCTCTGACCTCAGGGACGTACTTTGGACAATGACGCTGCAGGGAATTTCCCTGTTTTTTACGGATGTAGGAAAAAGTTACGAAAGTGCTTTACCTGAGCCATGGCAGACCTGCTCAGACTATTTGCTGAGCTGTGACAAGTGTTTGGACAGAGGGAAAACCTGCAGCCCCTCTGTATCACTAATTTTTGGGGTGAGGCACTCAAGTCACTGTGGAGTATCATCCAGATGTGACAATTGCTGTTGTGCTGCAATGTGATGTGGGATGTGATGGGATGTGCTGTGATTAGGACACACAAGTGGTGAGCAGGAAAACAGGGAAGTGCTCATTCCACCATTATGAACACACTAAAGTTTTTGATTCCTTTTCTAATTACCTTAAAAATTAAAATACCACACTGGCTATTGTCTCCAGACTGACAGACAAGGAGATCATCCTCCTGTTCCACCTCAAATACCAGCCTCTAAACATCTGAACTTTTATTGCAGGTCTCTACTGCAAATATCAGCACTCCTTGATACTGTCTCAGTTACAAGATCTAGAAAGACAAAAGCTTCCAGCTCACAACAGGACTGTGTGAAAGAAAGAATAGCTTTCTGCTGTGTAGCAAAGTTCTGCCCAACACACACATACATACACACACACACACACCCCCCCCCCTTGTGTGTATGTTCACAGTATTGCCTCACTGCCAAAAATGGGTGGCAATTTTTCAAAAAAACCTACAGTGTTCCTTGCCTCCTACCTTTTAAGACTGCATTTGAAATTCTGGTTTTATTGAGCGTGATCAACTAGAATTCTACCAATGATCTGAGAATGGATATCCTCCTTCTGAGAAGGCAAAGTAGAATCAAAGCACAGGCAAAGTGACTTCACCATGTTTACAACACTACTTGCATTCACTTGTGATTGCCTGTGTTTACAGACACTCCTGACAGCTAGGAGGATGGCTGTCTCGTAAGTGATTCAGTGTTCCTGCCTCTCCAAGTAAGGACTGAAAAAGCTGCAAATTCATAGCTCCAGCAGCCTACCAGCAAAATCAAGGACTTCACATTCCTAGGACAAAAGTGTTTGTTTTTTTTTTCTCTCTGTGCCTCATTAAAAAAGGAAACAACCAACAACACAGGACAAAACAAACAACCCCAACAACAAAACCCTAATCAAAACTCTTGCTGACTCTTTATCTGATTCAGCCAAAACCAAATATGGTTGTTCTTTCCCTGGCCACTATCTTCATATCCCAGATAATATGAAGAATACTGCAGACTTGTCAGGGCTCATGCCAGGAGCCAATGCTCCCTGCCACTGAGTCCACAGCACAGACAGAAGTAGACCCCAGCAGGCACAGAGAAGAGCAGGGTGCAATGTTGCCCTGTGTCCAAGGCTGCCTGATGAAACACAGCCTCCCCAGCTGCAGCCCTGCCCTGCAACTTCCTCCCTGCCATGCAGACCCAACTGGGACACATGCGGGGTTCTCTTCTAGGACAGAAATCCCAGTCCCAAACTTGGTGCCTGGCAGCTGGATTATTGTGGGTCAGCAGCAGGAATGCACATTTTGGGGTCTGCAGCTGGTGTGTAGCAGCTGGTATGCAGTGGCTAGCTAAAAGTAGCTCAGGGTGGAATTTCTCTCTTGGATTTGAATTTCAAGCACTAGCCACTCTCCTATCTATTTCTGTTTGCCTGCATTGTTCCTCTGCCCCAACAGCCACCAGGCACTGGAATGTTTTTCCCTTGTAGAGTAAGGAGCTGGCATTTTGGAAGAGAGCATCTCATTCCTACTCACTGGAAAGCAAAGTTTGGGGCATCTTAAAACACTGTTTGACCTGTCAGTCCACCCAGGGTGACTGGAGGCAAGACCTACACCATCCAGGGCAGGTTTTCAATACCTTACTGATCTGGCAGAGATGGATCTCAGAAGAAACAAGGAGGACAGATCAAATGCTGGGATGAGCTGTGGTGGGCAGGGAGAGGAAGGACTCTGAGCTTTCTCCACCTGCCCAGACTGAGCACTTGCATAGTTTATAGCAACTCCTGGCTACCAATCTACTATCAGCCCTGGGATGTAGGCTCTCTCACATGCAGAGCTCTTGCTCAGCTCGGTACTGAAGCATCTCCTGGCATAGCTCTACCTCATGGTCTCTGTGACCACTCGTGTACCACCTGCCAGCCTGGAAACCATTTCAGTTTTTCTTCCTCTCCTGAGAGATGGGGAGAGAACCAGGCAGGGAAGGGCTTTCTATGGCCAGGTTACTGGCCTTTCTACTCCACAGTACAGCTGCTGCCTGGAGCCAAGCCTCTGCCCTGCTGCATTTCCTTAGGAAAATCACATAGCTTGAGCCCACCTTCTGGGATTCCTTGGGGCAGCAGGCCAAAAAGCACTGCAGAGGGGCAAACCCACGGCAAATGGGGGACACTGCTCTGTCCGGGCAGATGCACCACGGGAAAGACTTGCTCTGCAAGTGGGTACTTACGCAAGGGTCCCACACAGGGTGAGGTGTGCCCGTGCCAGGAGTGCCCTCACTTCATATACTCCCCTTCGCTCACATAGTCCATAAAAGACCCCGGCAACTCAGCAAAATCTTCCAAGACAAGACTGGTGGAGTCCTCACCCAGCAGGTCACTGTCGGGCCGGGACGCCCGGGGGCGCGGAGCCGGCGGTGGTGGCGGTGGCGGCTGCGGCAGCGGCTCAGAGACGCTGGCCTGGCCAGAGCCGGGCAGCAGCTCCTCACAGTCCTCCAACTCCCCCTCGGAGGAGGCTGGCCCAAGGACATGGTAGAGGCTGGGCAAGCGGATGTCGAAGCGAAGGCCAAACTTGGCGAAGAGCTTCTCGTTGAGGGAGTAGAGCTTCTCCGAAATGTCATAGCCCAGATGGGAGGAGAAGAGCCGGGCGATGTAGCGGTCCTTCCTCAGGAGGAGATACAGCTTCTTCCTCGGCCAGGTGATGTAGCTGCAATCGGTCTCGGCTGTCAGTGTGACCTGTAGGGCAGGGAGTGAATGGAGTAAGTCCTACTGTCTGGGTGGGGGTCACCCACCTTGGAGCCATGTGCTTCACTCCAGGGAAGGCCCTCAGCCCCTTTGATGCCTATTCTCCTTGGAAATGGTGGGGCTGGAGAGCCAGACTGTCCTGGTTGAATGACTGGATAAATCCTTACCCACTGCTGTTTCCTCTCCCTAAGGAGGCAAAGACCCCATTTTCCTATGCAATTAGTATCATGTCCTCATTTAACCCAGCCACATGGATGGCTATGTTTTACCCTCTTGCTTTCAAATGATGCTCCCTATTGACCTCTGAGGGATGTAGCTGAAATCAACAGGGCAGCACAGACACCCCTATCCCTCCACAGAAATGCTACAGGGGGGGGATTTATTTGCATGTCCAGCCAGTCTGAGTTGTCAGTGAGTAGCCCTGGGGGAGGCTGCTGACACATTCTGCTGCTGGGTTGCACAGCCCCACAGGCCCTGCTCCAAGAAGGCTCTGAGTGTTGGAAGGGCCACCTGAAAGGCTTGCCTGGTCATTCTGTGCCAGAGGGACATCCAGTCTCAGCAGTTCTGCTGGACTCTGTAGGGCTAAATGGCCTTGAAGGACATGGCAGCACAGGTGAGAGAGGAAATAAAAAGGTTTTGTTGCGTTCATGTATATGTAGAAAACTCACGAGGGTTTATTGGATTGATTTTAGAGAACCTTTCATATTGCTTCTTGTTTTGCCAATGTAAAAAGAGACTTTTCCCCCCTAGCTGTAGGACAAGACTAATTCCAGTAAAAAACATTATCTAGTACATAAGTGTATATTATAATAAATAATAATAATAAAGACAAGAAATGCAGGAAGGGTCAAACTGCCCTGGGCCAAAGAAGAACATCCGAGTGTAATGGAGACACTGGCATGCGAACAAGTGCCAGAGCCAAAATATCCTGGGGGCTCCCTTTCACTCTATACCCAGGGGTCTCCTTGGTCAGCCGCCATGGCAGAGGGCCACTGGGAAGCTGAACATGGCTTGGCCGCGTGTGTGTGTCCTTGGGTTTGATATTTAATGCCATTGCCCTGCAAACAGCTGTCTGATGAAAGAAATATAGGAGATAAAACTTGAGAACTTTCCCAGGCCAGGCAAGCAAAAAGAAGGGTCACACAGAAATTGAAATGACCAGAATCTCATTTTCCTAACCAACTTCTGGCACAGTGACCAAAAGTGATCCCTTCTGGTGAGGGATTGAGATGCAATAAGCAAACCTGCCACCTAACCAGGACAGCAGGATGGATTTCACTCATGAATCCCCTCTGACACAAGTGCTCCGGCATCAGCAAGAGCCTGTAATTCAGCCTTCTGGGGGAAAGTGCCAGCCCTGAAACTAAACTCCTTCAGGCACTGGGATCCAGCAGTCCTGTGGGAAGCACACAGCCAAAGCAGAAAGCTCAAGGAAACCAGCTATTCTTGTAGACCAAGTCATGCTTCTGCCATTTTTCAGCGGGCTCAGAATTGAAACTGTTCAATTCAGAGAGCCAGGGGGAAAAGAAAACCTTGGGCAAGAAAAACCTTCCATGCCCTCCTCCAGCAAAGACCCAGAGTCCAACATGCACATATTAAACCAAATTATTGTGTTGCTAGGAATAAGGTTGAGATAAGATAGAGAGTTTTACTAACTACTCAGGTGAGAAGGACTAGTGGGTTAAACAGCTGCCAAAAGCAGCACATCACCATGGTTAACCATGGCCATCAGGAGTAAGGTCCTTCCAGGTACATGGACTGGTCAAGTCACACCCAATGACTGCTGGTCTCACACAACTGCTACTTCTTCATGCTCCTCAGTAAGCAGATGTGGGGTTTAGGCATTTCCAGCATGTGGCCTTCCCTACCTAGGGCTCTACCTCCCCATCCTGGTGCCAGGCACAGCTGACCTCATTGACCAGCTCTGTCTTGCAGAGCAGGAGAGTTGCCAAGAGCATGGTGCTGGCAGGGCTGGTGCAGCCTGGCACCAGCCTGCTCCCAAGCTGTCTCGTGCACCACAGATAAAGACCCTCAGGAGGTCTGGGAACACTCAGTTCCATGGAAATTAGCTCAGAAAATGCTGTCTTTGCAGGTTGCATGCCTACAGTCAGCCATTTCCCTGCCCAGAGCACCGTGCAGCTATCACTCTCCCTGCTGCATTCTTGGGCAAATACAGCCCAGGAGCTAGCAGCAGTCTGCTGCCAGATTGAAGACCTGTGCAAAACATGAGATACCACCAGTTCTAGCACAGCCATGCTGTTGTTGCCTTTTCTACCTCATTACCTTGGTCTGACATCCCTATTTCTGCTCACAATCTGTAGCCCTGTGCCACAGTCACATAGCCAGCTATCTCCTGTAGCCATAACCACTGGCAATGGCACTGTTTTCAGGAGCAATCACTGTGACCCTTTCACACATGAGCCAAATTCAGACCCTAGGAAAGCAGATTTGGAGAGCTTCCCTGGTTTAACCAAGTCTGCTTGGGGCTACCTTCATGAGAAAGCATCATTCCCTCATGACCGTCCCATGCTCCCAAGGGATTAGCAAAATCCCTACTCATATGCCCTAATTGACATAATCAAGATTGACATCCTGACAGGTATCAGGCCATCCTGAGATGTGAGTTAAAGACAGAGGGTTGTAGGCTTAAGTAATCTTCTCCAGAAGGAAAGCCAAAGAAACACTGTGGGGTGTTGACAGCAAGGCCAAAATCCTTTCAGTTACTGCAAATGAGAATTGGTCTGGCCTCTGAGCAGGGGATTCTTCTGCTCAGAAAGAACCATATTGGGGTGTGAATCATCCTTTCTGCTTCTCCACCCAAAACACATGACCATCTGAAACTTCTGTGAGGAACAGGATGTTTATGGATTTACATCACTGCTGCATACTGCCACGGCTGCCATCCTGATGCTAGCACAATGCACCCTGCTAGCAGCATGCAGGGCAAATGCATCAGTACAGGCACTAGGAAACACCATAATGGAAGAGAGCCAGCAATCCGACACCTTGATTCCCTGATAAACTGGAAGGAGTACCATGCTCCACCCTCCTTGCTATCAGCAGATAATAGGAGCATGCCCTGATGTCTTCAGAACAAGGTAGAAAAAAAGGTAAAACAGCTGATCACACAATCCTGTGCTGGCTAAACCACCAGGAGGGGAAGGAAAGTATTCCTGGTCAGCTTTGAATGGCATTATGAGGCCTCTCCATCCCCTTCTCAAACATGCAGCAAAGCAGCAAGGAGTGAAGCTGAGCTGGGGTTACCTGGAAAGTTCCTTCCTCAGAGGGTCGCAGCGACTCCCATTCTGGAGAGTCCAGGAACTGGTATGGGAAGACGTAGTGAAGGAATTGTCCATCCTGGCACACTCGGATCCTGCAGAGGACAGGTGAGGCACACAGGCTTAGGCCACAAAACAGATGTCACACAAACCTGATAGCTCACACAGTGTGTCCCACCAGGGAGGAAAGAAATACTTGTCTCACACATGTCTTGTACCCTCTTGGGACAGCTGCAGGTGCTTTAGTGATGAGGCTATCCCTCCTTTCTCTGTGGGAAACTATTTGCTGCCACTTCCCCATACCCCATCTGTTTTCTGTTTCTTGCTACAAAGACAGCCCTCACAGGTGCAATGCTTGGTCCTAACCCAGGACTTCTCAGCCCATGGGACTGCTGCTGCTTTCTAGGTACTTCTAAGCCAGACTGTGTCTCTTTGTACTTGCATCTTCCTACTGTCCCCAGGACTGCACAGGGGCATCCCCTGTCTCAGTATTGGGAAGTCATTACACTCAGAATCCCCCAAAATCACACTGCCCATGGTTCCTGACAGATCACCCTGTGGGCTCATAGTTTGCTGCACATTACCGCTCACTTTCTCTTGGCCTTCTAAGTATCCCTTTTGCCTACTTTTGCTACAATTGCCTGCCAGTGTCAAGGTCAAATGTCCACTCAGCTCTGCAGTGGGAATAGAGAAGGACCTGCACAGGCCTGGAGCAAGGACAATGGCAAGGCACTCTGGAGTTCTGTTCATAGCTCTGCATCACCAGACTTGGGGCCTCTTGCTTTCCTGTCACCATGTACCCCTGTTGTACGATGCACAAAGGCAATTCTTGCCTTCAGGAGTTACAAGACTCCGTTCACTTTTGGCTTCTAATCAGCTGGCAGTGCTGCCTGGAAGGGTTAGGGATTGCAAGGCACATTTCCTGATCCAGGCATAGTCTGCATTTCCAAGACCCCACTTGCTCAGTTTAAGAGAGAGCACCATAATTGTAGCAGTGCTCTGCTTGGTCAGCAAGGACCTCACAAGGCAATAGAGTGGGTACCAGGAAATGTAAATCCATTCCCATCTCCATGGAGCATCCTATACCACCCAAGATGCATAGTTCCCACTGCAAAAGAGAACCCAACAACTGCCCACCATCTCCACCTTACTGTCTGTTGCAGCACTTCCATGCCCACAGAGCAGCATCGTATTATCCAGTGCAGGTCAAGACAGCACAGACTCTTCCCCATCAATATTATTTGCAGATACAGTAAACTTCAGAGCCAGCTGCTCAGCAGAGATGTTTGGTAAGGGCAAGCACTAATGGAAATGCACATACGAAATTTCCTTCCAGTGCTTTGCCATTCAACATCCTGGTGGTCCCAGGGTGCTCTTAAGACATCTTAGAAAAGGGACCAACACCAAAAAAAGGAAGGTCAGCCATTCTTTTTTGCACACACCCTCAACAGAGAGAATTGGCCACTGCAGTAAAACATGAGCCCCAGGTGATGCTTTGTACTCCCAAAGGAAAATCCTTGTGAGACACACCTTCTGCACTGCTCAGCACTGCTCCTATTTAGACATCTTCTTCCTTTCCCATTCTTTGTAACAATGTAACATTTGTGCCAAGTTCCTGGCAGCAGCCTGGAAGGCAACACTATTGCTATTTGTATGCATCTGGATTTTGCAAATTAAGTGGATATGCCGCTAAAGGCATGCCACAGGATCTCAGGTGAACCCATGCCAGTACTTCATCAGCACAGTTCATTCAATCAAATCTCCAGTGCGACTGTCTAGAGGTCCCTGAGGCTCTCCTTGGTGGTCCAGAGGAAGGAGTATCACAAATGCTTGACAGCACAGGGAAAGAAAGACATCGGATTAGGCAGGATCCACCCCAGGAGAATACCCTCTCTTTTGATGAAATGACGCTCAAAGTGAAAAATGTCAAAGTCCTGAGGGTTGGGGTGTTGGGAACAGGAACCTCTCCCTGGACACTGCTGGCAAGGGAGAGCAGGTAAACTGAGGCCTCAGCACACTCAGCACATAGCTCTTCACATCACAGAGGTGTGCCTGGTACCCCCAGACAGGTCCAGACACTGCCCTCCTGCCTTGAGAAACACTTTCTCACAGCCAGTCTACTCCCATCAGAAAAAAGATCACTTCAAAATGACAGAGAAAGGGGTAAGGATTCATCAAAAGTATCACAAGTAAGGCTGAGCTGGCGACTTCATTGCCCATAGCTTGAGTCTGCAAACCATTCCCTGCAATTGTCTTAGGTTAGAAAAACAAAAGAAAACTAAGCCCCCAGAAAGCAAATTTCCCCCTTCCCCAACAAACTGATGCATATCTCAGATCCTTTTCAGGGGAAGGACACAATCCTCACCCCAGTTTCTACAGAGGGTGACAATACAACAATAAGCCACAGCACTTTGCTGTGAGACTTTGTTCAGAAACAGGGGAGCCTTTACCTGCCAGACAGCAGCAACGAGAGGCGGTCAATGGGTGTCTTGCCCTCCACCGCGTAATTCTGGTCTCTGACTAGCGACTGGACCTCCTCTTCACAGCACTTCACGATTTCTTTGTAGACTTCCAGGGGCACCTGCAAGGGCAGGTACATGGTCTTGTAGAGGAGGTCAAAGTCTTCTGGGATGGTGTTTCTGCGGAGCCGGTAAGCCAGGTGAGCCAGCTGAAGCAAGCAGGCGAGGACCAGCAGCATGTTCCAGATGAAGATATCCAGCCCACAAGCGCTCAGCCAGCCCCACAGAGCATAGCACAAGTAGCCTGGGGCCAGGAGGCCAAAGATATAGAGGGACCCAAAGATGCCACTTCCCCCCATGTAACCCAGGAGGACAATGCAGCTGGCCAGCTGATAGGCTGCTTCCTCCATAATGTCCTTCCAGGCATCACACACCGGAGGCCGGAGAAGAGCATGGTCCCAAGAGGGGCTGTTTGCGCTCATCCTTCCCCACTCCCCACCCTCCCCAGCCGTCCTGCTCTCAAAATGAATTGTCATACACAAAGGGTGCTGCAGAGGTTTGAAACCAGGGCTGCTGGGTAGCTGTTCTTCCTCCTCTTCCTCCTGAGCACTGTCTGGTCCCACAGCAGTGCTTCAGAGCGACATGTTTAAAAAGTGCTGCCAAATGTTTTTGCACCCAAAAAATTCCAAAAGGATTCACTTCTCCTCTCTGTGGCTCACAAACCGTCGGCTGGCCCCCGTCTTAGCCACAATGGCGAGAAAAAAAGCTGGCAAATGTGAGGCCAAAAGAGCTCAGTCAAAAAAAGAATAGAGGCCATTAGCTGGAAAACTCACAGACAGGACAGAGATCTCCTTGCACTGTCTGTCTCGCCTGTGCTCCGGCAAATGGAATAGCGATCGTGAGAGAGCAGCAGAGGGAGCTGGTGTTGAGTGTGGAATGTGTATCTCTTGGCAGTGGAACGGAGAGAGACCCCAAATGGATAACCATGTTTGGAATTGAAATCCAAGGAGCAAAAGCAGCGAGGAGAACAGAGAGCAAGCATGCACCCGCTACTTAACATAACTCAGGCAGCCAGATAAGCCCAGCACAGCGCGAGGAGGGGAAAGGGGAAGGGAAAACAACCAGCTTATCGTGGCGAGCTCCAGTCACACATCGGGCTCTCCACAGCTCTGCACTCCTGTGAGAGAGTGACTTTCACCCAGCACAGAAAAGGAAAAAGGTCACCCCCTTTTCCCACTGTGGCTTGTAGCTGTGGCAGGGACTTAGCAAAAGAAGAGAGGCTGGCTCTCAGTGAATACTTTCCAGGTGCATTACAGCACCCCCTTACTCCAGGGAGCTCCCTCTCATGGGGTGTTTTAGATCAAGAGGCACAAGGAAAAGCTCTGCACAGCCAGAGAACTGTGAATGCAGAGGATAAAACTAGAGCAAACAAGCTGCTGGCACCCAGTTTCATCTATCAGGAAGACGAGACTATCCTGTCAAAAGCTTTGCGTGTGTAACACTTGGAAGTATGTTTTGTAGGGAAATCCTAGTTGAGGGATTACAGGCTCTGTTGGGAAGCACCCTTGAGAAACATCATCTCACATTTTCATTTTTTTAATAGGTATTTGGAACCCGCCCCAGACCTTCATTTAGCCCAAAGAGGACAGCCAACACTTCCCACTCAGGTAACCCAGGACAAAGGCACAAGAGGGAGCCTTTGAGGTCAGTCCTCCATGGTCAGCTACACAAAACATGCATAAATGCAATTCCTCCTCTGCTTCAAGTAACACGTTATCAGTCACACAGCCAGGATCTGCCCCACTGCCAGGATGCAGTTACATTTCAGGCATTGACGCAACCCACGTGGTCTCCCAACACAGTATGAAGTCAGCCTGCACGGGTCAGTGGGGTAGAGATAGGGTTTCAAGGGTGGTCATGTTTCAGGCCGAGCTTGCAGCTGCCCTGCCTAACATACCATTCCCACTGGCACCATTCAGTTAAAGACACACTAATCGCCTCTCCTACTAATAGTGCTCTGGAATAACACTGTCTCCCAGGCAAGGCTGCAGCAATGCTTTATGGCAACTGAAGAATTCATCATGGTCTCGGCCAGTACAATCTTATTTCTGCAATGATTAGGCCACGTGCAATACAGAGCTGCACAGCTCCTACGAGCCATCCTGGCACGTTGCCATGCGGGAAGTGAAGAAGACAAATTAAGCTTTGCACAGGGTGAGCACAGTCCATTCAGAAAGGTGCTTTCTGTTAAGAGTAAAGTGAAACAGGGAACCTGGTCTTCAATGGCCCCTTAACTAAGTGAAGAAATAAATCCTACCTACTGAAGCAAAACAATACTCATCTGCAAGAGTTACGGGGAAATTAAGAACTTTATCTCGACCTTCTCTACAAAGCAGGAAGGATGATCCTATAGCCAAAGCACTACAATAAAAATCTTGGGATCCGGGTTCTGTTTTTCATAAAAAAATTTCATGTCGCTCTATGATCCCGACAACAACTTGTCTACCTTTAGGCCTCTGCAAAAAAATCAATATTATAATGAGCCTTCTCTCCAAGATAGGCTGACATCTGATAAAATGGGGAGTTGGGATGTCAAGATTGTGAACACTTAGGAGACAGATACTTTACATAAGATCTGTGAGACAAAACTGAACTGCTATGAATAGAAATGTAGAACTATGTTAGAGGAAGCATCCTGAAAAGCACCATTGCAATTTCGCCTACCTTTTCATACTACCAAAACCCTTTTGCAGCAACATCAAAGAAAGTGGAAAAAAAGGAAGTTAATAATTTCATTCTTCAGTTAGGTAAATTCCTGAGTAGAAAATAAACTGGAACACAATGTTAATGACTCATTAGGACAAAGGAAGTCCTTCATCTGACATCTTCCAGAACATAAACAGTGGTGTTGCAGTGATGCCGGAGCGAGCACTGTGGGTGAAGATGACCTGTTGTGACTTCCCTGTGGAAGGAAGACAGGAAGCTTTCAACAATAGCAATTGTTGTCACAGCAATAACAGCACAAAGCTCTCATTAGAAACAATACAACTTTTCAGCTGGGTCCCAGTGTGACATGTTAGACAGAATGATACAGCATTTTAAAGGTAGATCTTGGAGCACACACTAGAGATTAACTTAGTGTTTTCAGACCCAAATTTCTAAAAGAAAGATTTGTAAAGTGATTGAACCACCAAGACTAAATCTTCCTTTCTGCCCTGACAGTACCATGGCCATACAGATCATCTGCACAGCACTTTCAGTTTTCCACCCAGCAAAAGTAAAAAAAACCCTCTTATTACCAAAGAGACATTTTATTTTCATGCCTTGCCTTGGATTAGAGTAAGTGCCTTTCATCCAGGGATGCTGGTTCATCCAAGACAAGTTTTCAAAAGTTAATACTGATTCAATGGGAAAGGGCCATACCAAAGTTGAAAACAATTTGGAATGAAGATGGCAAGTTCATAGAAAACACCTGAACAGCATTAAGACCCTTCCCTGGAAGTAAACACATAAGCATTACTACCAGATGTGTTTGTGAAGAAGAAAAATAGACATGTCAAGCTTTCCAGCACTAAAACACGCAGTGTGGAAACAGGTACTTCACTGACTTTCCCACTTAAAATGGACTCAACCAGTAGCACTTAATATTTAGCTGCACGTGGTGATGCAATGCAGGTACAGCCTGCACTATGTTTGACAAATAAATCCTCTGTCCTTGAGAGCCACACAACACAGAGATTAGGGGTCCCAAATCTCACAGCAGCTGAATGACTGGTTATTTTGTCCATTCCTTAGGAAGTCTACAGGTTCACTACTGATCCCATAAGCTGAAAACTAGTTCAATCACCTGTGTTGAGGACACTAAGACCTTGGTGGCTTGAAGTCAGAGAGGGCATAATCAGACACCTCTTTTTTGATTTATTGTATAGTGCATTGCTGGCATTAGTCTGCAAAACTGTTACGTACACACAAATAAACCCTCTCTCTCCAAAATAAATAGATTTGATTTACAACTGTTGGGAAAGGTCTCAAGCCTACTCCAGACATGCTCACGGTGAATCACAAAGGTTCAAAGATGGCGTGTACTGTATCTAGTTGTACTGGTCTATAGTTTAGTCAAGTTTCCTGCTATTGTTTCACACCCTCAAGGTACACACTACCCTGTGCAGGGCAGTGTCTGTCACCAACACTGTCAGTGAGCAGTAACACAGAAACTCCCAGTCCCTGAATGAAGCCCTGAATCCACACCACAGGAATACCATAGTAAGAAATGAAGCCACTCAGCAGGGAATTTGGTTTGACTACAAGGTTCTTCCGTGGTTGCTTTAAGTATAGAGTTGTCCAGTATCCTTTCTGTACCTGTCACACACATGTACATCAGCATCCCACTCATCTTATTTCCAAAAACTTTCTGAAGTACTTGCCATGCTTTTACCCTCATGGAGGTCTAAACATCCCAATTCTTTAATGAATAGAATTTGTGTAAAATTGTGCTGGAGCATGTTTTTTTCTTTTCTTGACCTGATATAAACAGCACTCCATTCTCACCTGGCCACTCCCTACCCTGCTCTATTCTGCAGCGCCATTTCCACAGTTTACCCAGACCATGCTACCACAAAGCTGGTGCTCATCTACCTTTTAGCATTCTCTTCACTTCAAGCTCTGATACACAGTGGTTCAACAAGAAATGACCTTATTCAAGTTTCTCAAGACACTAATAAGCACCAAGAGCACCAGGTCCTGCTCCTCAAACAGCTACAGTGCCACAGGCAGCTTTGAATGCTTTCTGCCAGAGCCACACCTACATCCCTACCCTGAGGATGAAAGCCAGCATGGGCGCAAGTCTTGCCTCAAGACAGGACCTTCACAAAACATTCCCAGAGGAAGAGTCTAAACTCTCCTCATGCAACTTGTGTGTCTCAGCAGAGGCAGCACCAAGTGTCACATACTAAATGTTCACAGTCAAAAGCCACTGCTGGCTCAGGAGACGCAGGGCCCAGCAGGCAGAGAAACGATCATGACTGCACCCACCCCTCCAGCAGGATCAAAGCCAGGAGAAAAATCAAGATAAAGCACAGATTTTGTATCTTCAGTTTCTGAAGAGAAAACTCAGCAGGAGAAAAAAGTAATTAGCAATACCATCTTCAGGAAAGTCAACTCACCACAGGAAGAACAACATTAGGGTTGCACAATTACACAGTATGAAACCAAAAAAGCCCCACATGTGTAACAAACCAGCAATTGCACCTCATTTGTCTCTAGATTGTAAGAAGGAATCAGAGGCAACAACCACCCTCCCACTATCATCTCAAATGAGTGAAACAAGAAGCCAGAAAACAAAAGCCCATGTGTGCACAGCACAAGACCAACACAACAAAAACTCAGCATAAAAAAAAGCTTTACTTTCAGGCAAGTAACCTGTACAGACAAGTCACTTGCAGTGACAGGGAGCAATCCTCTGCTCCCTTTCCCTTGAAGGACTACTGGCTCAAGTGAGTTTGAACGGGAAGTACCTAATTTTTCATTATAAAGAATGAAGCTCAGTAATGGTATTCAAAAATCGTCAGAAGAATTTGACCAGGGGAAACCAAACACAGTTTTGACTCTAAGGAAGTTCGTTTCATAAGACTGTGGTTGCCTTTGTACATAGTTACAGCTACTGTCAAAAATAGCACTACAAGCTTCAGCATGACTGCTGAAAGCTCTAAGAGGGCAATGTTATTAGCATGATTTCACAATTTGCATCAGTGGGAAAACCCACCAAAGTCCTCTCTCTCTGCTCAACCACACCACCGCAGCGATCAGTGTTCCTATGTTAATGATTAAGCAGGCTTTTCTCATTCTCTCATTCCTGCAGCACACTGTTTTCAGTAAGAAGGGGACTGTCATTTCTTTACTTAAAAAGAAACAGAAGTCAGGAACATTGGTCATTTTCAGACTTTTATTAAGAGGAAAAAATATATTTTCTATAGCAGTGGTCAAGAGCTAACAGTGAAAAAGCTACAGATGTGATGCATACTCTATCATTAAAGACTCTTTATAAATAGATTCTTTGTTTATATTTGTTCTTTGAAGTAACTTGCAGAAATAATTTATCTTGCAGCTTTCCAGAACACAGTCACACCAAGACATCATCTAGAAGAAAAAGGAAACACAGCTTCACAAACCATGGATTTCCACTGGATACTGAGCAACAGTTCAACAGTCAACAAAAAAAATCCCAGCACAAACCCACAAAAACCAACTCCCATGTGCCCTAGCATCAGAAATCTAAATTGAGGTTTGGATCTATTAGAAGACAACAGAGGCAGCACCATTCTCTACTGCTGAAGGGTGACCTACAGAGGCTGTGTACTGCCAAAGGCTTCACCACCCTCACTGGGACAGCAGTGCTGACTCTAGTGTCAATGAGGACTGCTCTGCCTTCTCTCTCATAAGGACAACACCATCATGAACAGTACTCTGGGCCTTCCAGTGGCACCAGCTGAGGTGCCAGGGCACTTCAGAGGCAGAGGTCCTGAAGACCATACTCACCCCATTCAGTCCTGCTCATCTCACTCATATCTTGAAGCCCAGAGCTCTCATACACTCTTTGTGAGCTTCAATCAGGTGCCCACAATTTTCTTCCCCCTTCTCAATAATGCTGCAAAACACAAAGATTTCCAGGGTTCAGCATTAATATGGGGACAATTAAAAATCCCTATTAGGGTCCAGAGATTTTTTTTTCATCTATCCTGTCCAGGGTAGTGCTGTTTTGGAAAGTATAAAACTATCCCAAAAAGTTACCCAAGTCTGGAGCTCTAAAACTCTGACAACAGGCATAACTTCCTATTAACAGGCCAGGGTCTATTCTGGGCAAGTCCAGATGAGGATTTGTTATACAACACAAGGCTGTCACATCATCAAGTATGCTGAGCTTGCCAGTTTCAAATCATTCAGTAGGGAAGCAATAAAATTTTCCCAGTAAGAGACCAATATAGAATAGGTTGACCAATAAATGATATTTTAGTCCAATTTCAGTTGCTATTTAGGGACCCTGAAGCAAAAAGCAAAACAAAACAAAAGACCTGTTCAGCTATTGTTGAAAAAACTATTCACCATGTATGGTAACTTTTGATATTACTCATCCATCTAAGTAAGAGCCTCTCATTGTTGGTATATCATGTACACCACAAAGCAGTTCAGACTTGCTTTTTGACTGAATGGCAAAGCTGTTCTTTAGTTTTCTTCTTAGGTTTTATTACAATGAGTATGGACGGGTCCCCTGGCTGCCCAGGACAACTCCATCTGACCAGTAACACCCATCCTATCACCCTTTTCTTAGGGGGTCCTGAATTCACCTTCACTCTACCATGTAATTAAACACGGTCCCCTAAATTTAGCAAAAACAGTGTTCAGTATTATGTCACCTACCAAACACCATCTATACCACCAGCAAAGTAAAAAAAAAAAAAAAAAGACCTGGTCATTAGATTAAAGTTTTTTAAAGATTCACTGTCAAAGACAAAGGAGCTCCATTTTGACGGTTCATTTCATACTATTTTATAGGTCCTATGATAATGACTAAGCCTATAATTATCAATGCAGCTATATAGGTCACCGTCAAATTTAGAACTGCTGTGGGAAATGTCATCCTCTGAGACCCAAAAAACCAGAGTATACTGCTTTATTTAAAAGATAATATAATTTATAATCAGCCGAACAATAAAGACGTTACCACCTGCTGGTACGTATTGCTTCAGTCAGCCAACAATAGTCGAGATTTACAAGCAGCATTAAAAGCTCGTCTTTGAAACCTGTTTTAAGCTGAGGCTATGAGGTATTAACCTCTTCATTTCTAAATTATCCTTTTAAGACAGTTTCCTCTCCTTCTCCACACTCTCCCTCCTCCCTCGGATGCGCCAGCACCATCCGTGCGGGGTGGGGAGAGCTCCCAAAATCACGGGCGCACGCTGGCAGGGGCACAAACTCCTGGGAGAGAGGAAATCCCGGCGGGGCAGGGAGCACACACCAGCGGGGAGGGGGAACGCCCGGGCGCGGAGGGGCGGCCGCGGGGAGCTCAGCCCGGGTCCCTACCAGGCGTCCCGCGCCTTCTTGGTCTCGGGGCAGGCGCAGCAGGGCTTCAGCGGCTTCTTCTCCTCCCGCGCCTCCCCCGCGTCCTTGCCGTCGCAGCTGGCGGCGGCCACCGAGGACATGGCGGGCAGTTTCCGGCACCCTCAGCCCGCGGGGTGATCGGGCCGGCGGCGGCCGTGGGCGCTGCTGGTTCCGGGAAACCGCGCCCGCCCCTTCCCGGCCCGCGGCCTGCTGGGAGGGGTAGGTGCGGAGCCCTCCTCCCGCCAGCTCCCCCGCCTCTTCCCGCTCCTCCCAGCGGCTTTGGCCCTCACCAAGCGAGGGCGGGGGCTGCTACATAACGGCGCGGCGAAAGTGACATTTTCCAGCAACACTCGGTTCTGAACGAGCCAGAAGGGGAAGGAGGGAGCTGGCAGAGGGGAGGAAAAATGGCGTCGTCAGGCGAGAGCAGCTGGCACCCACCGCGGTCAGCAAGAGCTGCAAGTGACGGCCTCGGCTCTGCCAGCGCCGGGCTGCACGCTGAAAGTTGTGGCCAGACACCTAAACCTTTTTTTTCCTACTCAACCAACAGAGGATCAGTTCTTTGTGGGGGTGGCTACAGGGATGCAGCACAGTCATCATCACTGGGAACATTAATGTTGCGGTTTCATGGCAGGAGGCCAGCCGGGCCGGCCCTTGGCATCGTTGCAAAAGGATGTGCTCTGATGCTTGATCTTTGTATGCTTTCAAGCCTAAACAACAAGAAAGGAGATTTAGTCCGTGAAACAGAGAGCAGCTAACAAGCTCCAAGTGCTGTCCAGATATTAGAAAGACAAATTACTTGTTGGTAGAATTGTTAGGCCTTGACATGCTTCAGTGATCTCAGACCTGGAGAGAGGATAACAAATCTTGGAAAGAAGGATGCCCACTGATAGTGGACACAAAGAATGCAAAATTTATGGGCCCCAAGGACATCTGGCAGAATTCCCAAGATAAGGAAGAAACTGATTAAAGCCAACTTGGCAATTGTGTTAAAATAGCTCCAGGTGGGTAAAAGTTAATTCTGGTAGGGGGAGGTGGTGACCACCAACTAATGTACCACTGACCCCAGAAACCCACTGACTCAAGTAGAAGACTGAACATGCAGATTATTTAGCATGAAAAGTGAGAAAATCATTAACCAATAGAAGATAGAATACTAATTAATAAGAGAACTGTGTAACTTGTAGCCAATGAATACCAATTCCTTTGTTTGCTAGAACGTGTAAATAATAAAAAGCTTTGGTAGTTGGTGTGCTTGATCTGTGGAATACCATGGAACACCCAGGCTTGCACAACTCTAAAATAAATAATCAGTGTCTCTCTTAAGTGTGTAATTACTGGCTTGTTGCACACCAAGCAAAGAATCCAATTTTTGTGGACAACAGCGTGGGCAGTGAGGGAGAGAATACAGAGCTGCTTTTCCTTTGTAGTCTGTCCCAAACCGAGGCATCAGTAACCACTCTTGCAGTTTAAATCTCTATCACATACAAGCAACAGCTTGACTCTTAGGCCATAGTCTGTCATCTCCCAGTGCTACATTTGTATCTCCCACGAGTCCTGAGGACTCCAGCGTGATATGTGCACATATATACACTGGCAGGCACATTGCAGACCAAAGGGATACCCCACACAGGTAATGTGGGAAGGGCAGGACAGCAGTGGATGTGACACTGCTGAGACCTTGCAAAGGGAAAAGAAGAATATGCCCACTGGGATGCAGCTGCTTTTTAATGGGGTGTTGCAAGAGTCAAAAAAGAGCTGGCAGTTTATATCATGTACAAGGGGATCCAAAATCATAGGAACACTGACAAGAACAAGGAGGAGCAGAAAGTGTCATGTAACACTCACTCATCTAATCAGCCACCTACTGAGTTATCCATGGATCTCAGGTCCAAGGTCGTTCAGGTGACCTGCACCCACGCAGGCTCCTAGTTCAGCACACGTGCATTGTGAGGCCATGCAGCCAGGTGTGATGGTCTGGAACATGTACAGGTTACACTTACTGACCAAAATACGATTTTCCCAAATTCACACAAACATGCTGCAAGATAAAAGCCAAGATTGAAACATCTATCAAAAGCACACATCAGTTCTCCAAAACAGTGCCTTGCTCCTAGTTTGTTAAACGTACTAGGAATGTTTTCCTTTAAAATTAAATAGCTTTGTCTTTTCTTCCTAAAGCTTTATCTGCTGGCCACTCTCCAAAGGCCTAGATAGAGCTGTTGATAGCAACACAAACTCTGAGGGAAAGACTGTAGTAAAACCTCCAAGAGGGTTTCTCAAGTCTGCAGTTGAAAGGTATCTTTTATTTAGCTTTTTTTATTTAAAAAGAAAGTTTGAAAGATATTGATTTAGCCTATAGAAACCAGGAAGAGACCAAACAAAATACATTTTAGACTCTTGCCCAAGATATGGAATACCAAGGGCAGAGAGAGGTTAAAATGTAGTCATCTTGAGAGATAACTTCAGATGGGTCTGCACAAAGGAATGGCCTCTGAAGACTAAACATCTCTGGAAGCAGCCTTCCAAATAGATTAAGGAGGAGCACTGCTATTTTCGCCATGCTCCCTGCATGGTAATAGTTTGTAACAGAATTGCCCTGGAAGAAGGAATCATTTCTTGGTGGGATGAAAAGGCAGAGGCTGGAAGGGAGGAGAAGGAAGAGAATAGCCATTAAAGCACGGTTAACACATTTTGATACTGATTGCACCAGTTTGGAGTACAATGCAGAGGGGAGATCACAGCCATTTCTCTTCTGACATTGCATTGTGTGTAAGAATTGCTTGTTAACTCGGTGATTTTTGTTTTCTATTTGTCCTCTGCTTGCTGACAGTGGCAGAAGAATAATGTTAGAGAGCTATGTGTCAGAATGAACAGATTTATCTACCAGTCAAAGAGGAATAGTTAAGGGCAGGCTACTGAGATGAGACTGCGGGGAAATTGTCAGAACAAGTACCCGGGAAAAAAGATCCAGTGAAAATCTCAGTCTCTGAAAGAGATAATGAGAAGAGACCCTCCCTCAAGCTACCATATCATTTGGCAGCCTGGTGCCACATGTCAGAGTACAAGGACTACAGGTAGCACTGGACATTTACAGCTCTTGATTTAGAGGACTAATGGGTGAAATAGGGAGAGACTGCCCAGCTGTCATGGGTTTCCAAATTATTTCCCCTGTACAGCCCCTTATCAGAATTGAAGAATATACAGCAGTGACTCATAATGTGTAAACATCACAGCAGCACTGCAGTCATTTGCCATTGGCTTCTTGTGTCTTCAGTTTCAGCCCACTAAAAGAATGGTTGTCCAAAAAAAGTAAGTACTTGTCTCCAATGGACAGATTTTTCAAGGAACCTCAAAAATGTATTTACATTCATTGTTACTGTTAGGTTGGGTAAGCCCCTATCACTGTCAGTTGAAAGTAACAGTCTGGGGTAGTCTGGGGTTTTCCAGATTTCTTACACTTTTGACATGCATGTTAGAAGGTAAATTAAGCTGTGGAAATTTTTGTGTGATGAAACTGAGCTGAAGGTATTTTGATATTTTCCATGTCGTGCCTATTCTGGCAACCACTTTATCATCTTGAAAAAAGAAACCTGTTCAATATAGTCTAAGGAAGTATTTTTGTCTTTGACTCAGTATAAACATAAGACAGCCACTGCTCCAGCAGCCCAGTCAACCATATGCTCTGTTTTATTGTCAAAGAAGTTGTCTGTGTTTTGTGTCAATGCTTAGATAACATGAAAATAAAGCTCTTTGAACCTCTGAGCAAGATGTCTTGTCAGGAACCTGTTGCCTCTTACATTAACTGCCCAAGTACAGGCTAGAGTTTCTCTTTCTGATAGAAGGACTTGTGCTCCAATCCAGTACAATGGAAGAGACTTTAAGGTGATTATTTACACCCCCTCTAAGCTTCAAACTCCACCTTTAGGTGAAGGCAAGGGGTTCACTGGGCTATCACCTCGAGAAGCAGTGCACCAGTGCCTTCCCAGACTGAAGAGGCAAATCCTCATGTTTCAGGACTACAGCATGAATTCTAAACACAAGGATTCTGTACCACACAAGTGAACCATCCCCTTCTCGGGAAGGAAGTAAGTTAGTATGGAGGAAGTTTCTTTCCATACTGGCATGCAAGTCCTTAGAAACCCAAGAGCAGAATCAAGATTACTTTAAAGGCTTTTGTGTCTCTTGAATGCTGTACAAAGCCAGTACTGCAGCAGATCATCTCTTGCCAGAAATACAGCCAAATCTTCAGAGCATCAGCCTGGAGGTGGATGGTAGTTTGCAAGAATGAAGTCACTTTCCACTTTAAAACCAGAAATGCTGTCTTTGACAGCAAGACTCAGCTCACAGCATCCCAGTCATTCTGGGGTCTCATGCTAGGACCAGGACTCTGGCCCTGCCCTCCCCAGTAAAGAAGACAGGGACCCTCCTACAAGCCTTGGTATAAACTTAAAAGATATTAATGCCTTCCTCAAATTGTTTTCTGCACATCTCTCACCAGTTTGTGCTAGGATTAGGATTATCATCACTTTCATGTTATGCCCCTTCTTGTCACTGTCCATTGAAAGCATATCCAAACATATGAGTAAACATTAGGAATTTGCCATGCATGCAACACTGCAAAATCCGGATCAGCAAGTTCAGTGTGCAGTCTCCCTGGTAATACGGCAAAAAAAGGAAGCTGGTGTTTTGTACTGTGCCACAAAATAATCTCCCTGTCCCACATATGTTGGAGGCAGGAACTATGAGCCTTTAGACACGAGACGTGGCAGCTTTTCCACAATGCAGATATGCAGCAGCTGATGTTCAACGTGCATTTAAAGCCCGGTCAGGCCTACTTCAGTGCTTGCTGGGGTGACTGATCAGCTGTTCCCTTTTGTGGAGGGAACACCCATGAAAATCTGAGCATTCTGGAATAAATCCCATTGCACAGACTCGTGGGAAGGACAGGTGTTTGCACTCAAATGGCTGCATGTGTTACCAACACAACAAAAGAGCATGACAAAAGAAGACAACTGTCTATTTTCTGACAGTCTCTACGCTTAGTAACTTAGAAAATTTTAACCTGCATTGGGGAAATAACATCACTAGTCCTCCAAAAGACATGAATCTGCAAGGGACTGTCCCTACATTGCAGTCAGACTTACTGTTTTCACATAAAAATCAGAAAAAAATAGCCCAGGTTTAAAAGCACTTAGGCATGAAGCTGATACACATTAGTCACCCATGGGGAAGTTTTTTTTCCCCAATATTGCAGAGTTACCCGAGACAGCTGCCTATATAGATCTTTCCAAAGAGGAAACCTGTTCCACTCTCACTTCTCATGACTTGAAAGAGCAAGATTTTTAAACTTCTGCAAAAAGACCTATATGAATTGTCAGAACTGACCAGAATCAGACAGCTGAGCCACTGTTAATATGTACCACTATATGCATGCATCTCCAATTAGTCACCCCACAAAAAACAAATGCTGCCTAAGGTCTGTGTTTATACATCACAGGAAACCTCATTCAGAGCCCAAGTCCAGGAGCCTGTGTATTGAAGAAAAAAACTATCTCACTATAGTTCCATAAAATCCTCCATAATACAAACTTCTAACCTCAATCAGTTCTGCTGCAAACCAGGCAGTGATTCTGCAACTCTGGTGAATGGTGGGTGTTAAGCTGTCAGTCAACTGAGAAGCAGCAAAACTGTAGGTCCACTTCTTTTCCACAGCACACATTTGATTAGTCCTTTTTTTTCCTGTAAGTGTTGCTGCTATTAACAATTGTATTCTGCTTGATGGCATGCCATTTTGATGCCTGTGTCAGTGGCAAATCTGGCTTGTTTGAATCTATTCAAGTCTCTCATGATCTTATTTTATGAAATGTGAAGCTCCACTACAGAAAATGGTTTAACATTCTCAATGAACTGCAGGACCTAACTGGAAGCCTGGAAGGAATCATTAGTATTTACAAATACATGAGTCATTCCATATTTGAGATGTCACTGACTGCAACTGCATACTTCTATGTACTCACATTCCAGCATCTCACTTCTTTTAAATATCGCATCAAGATATATGCTGTGCAGTGCTGCAAGCTGCTTATAAAGAGCCTGCAACATCACCTATCTTCTGATTCTGTTTACAATCCCCACAGCTGTTTTTCACAAAGTTACTAGGTAATGTAGAAAATTCAGTCACTCTGAAGCCATTTCTTTCACATCAGTGGCCATTCTAGATTTCAACTTTGAACACCTAATTTATTTGCACTTGTTTTCTACTGCTTTTCTTCTTGCTGATCTTCTTCTCAAGGATCTTTGGAATCCTGGCTCCCACCAAAATCAATGGGACTTGACTATCAAGTGCCTAATGGTCAGATTTTAAGAAGCATTAAGACATCTCCATATGCAGGTAGAGGGATTCTCAAGAGAGCCTATTTACGTTCACATCTTCTTAAATACATTATATATCTGGAGTACAATTTTTTTTTTAAAGTGACATGGGAATATATGTCATCTACATGGCAGAAAATTTCATCTAAACGCTCAGCTCAAGCCCATATCCTAACTATTTTGCCCTGGTTTTCAATATGCTGTGCAGTATTTTATCTAAGTCCTGTCTTAGGTTGGTACTTACTCTGTATAACACTACATTTTACTCCATGCTTCCTGTATGGACTGGCATGAACTACTCCAGTCCCTTATTTAAGATGAGAATGGATTCTTCAAGGTCTGGTTCTCTCCTAGTGGTCCATGCAAAGACTTAGTATCAAAGAGCATGTTTCTAGATGAACATGCTAGATGCTGAGCTCTTATCATGTTCTCACAGTTGGTATGTAAAGACAACAATAATATGCTCTAGATCCTGTTTGGTTCAGGCTCCACCATGTGAGACTGGGAAGTGAATTGGGAAGGACTGTGTGGGTGCAGGCAAAGACAGAGGGGAAAGATAGGGGAACTCTGAAGAGAGTGCAGGCTGTGTTCTCTTACATGAGGGAAGTGATATTTCTACACTCTTCCCCAGTCCTTGAAAGGGCTCTGTTGAGACCCCACCCAATTCTAGTTTTTTTCTTCCAATGGCCCAAGTGTCCTGTCACTGCTTCCTCACCTTTTTATCTCTGGTAGGCCTGAACCCCTGGGCCCTTGGATGAGTGCTAGCCCTCACCTGACCTTCATCTAGTGGATTGCAATTAAAGGACAATAAGTAAATGTTGAAAGCTTTAATAGATTGTATTATGTTGCACTAATTGTTTAAGACTAAATAAGAGTGTAGTATAGGGAAGAGGTATACTGTGTCATAAGAAGCTGAAATTAATCTCCGTACCACTTCTGTCCCGATATTTAATTTCCCTGAAGGGAGTGCCTAAATTAATCACAGAAAGTCGGGAGTCCCTGATGCTTGCTTCAGATCAGGCAAGCACAGAAATTCACTCCCCAGGAAAGTGTCTTAATACACTGAAACTTGAAACCTGTAAGCTAACACAATGGTATTGGCATTTATTCCTCTGAATATTACATGAGAGGAGTGAGAACACTAGGAATTCACTAGTTCCCTAAGGAGTTCAATCCAAGATCCTTTTCCTCCTGAGGCAAGACAACATGCTGGACTACAGCCCTGCAAATCATCCAAATGTCATCTCTGTTCTTTAAGAATCATTGATGCCTGAAGTGGCTACCTGGAAACAGAGACTGGACAGGAATAAGGGAATAAAGGTGACATTTATTTGAAAGGCCTTCAAAGGTACACCCTGGGGAGCCCAGAGGCTACTGCCAAAATGGACCCCAAGATGGATGACGAGTCACGAGTTCTTCACACTTTTATAGGTTTGGTCCATTTGCATATCAGCATAAATTTGCCAATTAAAACTTTAGCTAATGATGTAAGTTCTCAAAGCTTATCCCCCCTTTCCAAGATGTTGGTTTACCAAACCTAGAAACTCTGTTATGTCTATCTTAGCATGAGAGAGCAGCTAGCAGGCTATAAGACACTTAAGGTTTTTACAGTAGGCAATATAGAATATAAAAGCTAAAACTCAAGGCATCATCATTTAAGAAGCAGACCCAATCCAATTGAAGTGAAGTATATGAGTGTCCTCCAGAAGATGTCTGAAATATTGGTAAAACTGGGGTTTTGTTGCAATTTGAACCATAGGCTGAAAATGTCCTTAATTCTGCCTTCTTCTTTTTAAATTTTTAAGTGCTAATCAAAGCCATTACAGAAGTCTTTTAGCCAGCTTTGACGTGAATTCTTTAACTGTGATCACAAAGTACTACTACTTCACTTCCTTTGGACTTTTGACTTTTTATGCTATTCTCATCTGTATATTGCTTTTATTACAGGAAATGTGCCCACAGTCATACTAAGAAAAAGTAGGCAAGAGAGAACAGGTCTCCTATAAACACTTTCATCTATTTTTTTTCCATGTCAGCAGTTGTATCAGAAAATGCCTCTCTTAGCACGGCTTTTAGTAAAAACAGCACGAATTAACCACAGACTTCACCTTAGTGAAGCTCCATTTACCACAATCAGTACTCCAAGGCCATTTTCACAAAAGATGCCACAAATTACAAGTGAGGTATTCCACAGTGGTCACCATGCCTTACTATTGCCAAAGGTCAACACAGAGACAAGGTCTCAATCCACAAAGCAGATTTCACAGCATCTGTCTCCTCACACCTCTTTGAGACTTACCTCTGCTTTCTGATGGGAATAGTGACTACATCTTCTTCCTCCTCCTCTTTACTGGCTGTAAGGAAGGCTCCCTTATTCTGGATTAAAAACTTAGCAACGACATTGACTGCAGCCTTGTGCTGCTGCTTTCCTGCTTCTTTTAAATCACACACCTGGAAAAGCTGTTTATTACACACAGATAGTAAATCATGTGCAGAACGTTCAGGGAATGAACAGGGAATGAACAGGAATCCAAAGATTACACTGAATGGGTCCGAGTTCATTTTACATCCGTTCACATTTGGATACAAGAGCTGAACTGGTGGCACCCCAGTTAGAGCCTGTGATGGGCAGGACCATACATGGAGGAATTGTGACATCCTGTGGCAAAAATGGGAAATGGCACACTAACGATTACCAATTTTAAATAGATTAATTTTGGAATTTCTGGACATCAAAGCCTCAACAGTGCTTTTAAGGCTAGAACTTTGTTGCCTGTAACTCAGATTTTTTTTTTTTTAATAACTAGAAAAAGGTCTCCATGAAGTATTACAAGCATCCAGCACCATGACAGTGCTGTCATTTGACTCCTGCTAAGAGCAGAAGAGGACCATCTACGGAATGAAGCTTAAAGCCAGATGGATGACATCTTGCCAGGGGTTTCACAGATCGTCATGGATTGCAGGATAAAAGTCACATTCAAGAAACCCAGTTCCCTCCCAGGCTTTGGAGGACAGAAGGAAAACAGAGTAGAGACTCATCATCTGTTTAGCTCACCTTCTTTGTTTTATCCTCCCTAATCTGGCCTTTCCACACCCTTCCTCACTTTTTCAGCCCCTCACCTAGGTCTCCCATTTTCTTGTCCAGACCTCTTCAGTTCCTCTCTACTGGCTGCTCACTCTGTCTCTCCCTCCTCCCTGTGCCACACTGGTTCTCTACCACCCCACTCTCCTACTATTTTTCTTTTGCTCAGCCAGCCAAGTTTCTCCTCTAAAACCAAGCATTCATGTCCAATCCATCTTGTCTTTGTTCAGCTACTACTCTGCTCTCAACTAGTGCCTAATCCTACCCTGCTAAATTTTCTACTTCCCCGTCTGTTTTTACAGTTCAAACACATCAGCAAGTCATCACAGCATAACAAGTCCATCAACAGAGTAACAGTAATTCATCTTGCAGCAAATTACACCATCTTATCTCAAGGTTAATGTGAGGTAAAATTAATCTGGCTCAGCCTTTGTCACGGGCAGCTAAACTAGTGCACTTTTCTGCCATTTTGCAACATGCAAAGTTAATCCACTCAGACATTGTGCAGTAACTCACAAGGGTGTGGACAGTTTACTCATACATCTGAGCACCTGGTGTCCCCTACAGCCAAATGGCTATAAAAAAAATATTCACATACACAGCACCCCAGCAACACAGTCTTGTTCTGGAAAAGTTATTAGTGGAAAAAAACCCACCAAAAACCAAAACCCAACCCTATGCCCACAGATCTAAGGAGAAAGTGCATCAGTCAAGTTCTTTTGTAGGAAATAGGGATCTTTTTTGATTGCTTACAGTTTAGCTGACTGCAGCTTGCTTTCACCAGAGCAACAGGATACGTCCTTGACACACACAGATGAACCTACCAGATAAGCTTTGAGTCCCTTTTCAGAAGTATGGATCATAAACAAGATTGCCAAAGTTTAATACCTGGGATCAAATATTTTCTGAGCCTTGTGTATTTTGGGATCTTTTTCTTTGCAGTGTCTGATTTATATTACAAATAAACAAATTAATAAATAAATAAACAAGACCCATTCAGACCAAACTTCACCACTCTGCCATTGCAGTGCATGCCACAGCGCACACCAGAGTGCCACGGGCCCTGGCCAGGTCTCACACAGCTTCAGGTCCACAGGAATATGAAGATTTCAGGCAAAGAACACTCAATACAGTAATAAGCAACACAACTTTTAACACTTGTCAGGCTGTCCACTGTTCATACCTGTAGTTCACAGAGATTTCTTAGAAATATAGTTAAAAATTAGCCAATATTTTACACACACACACACACACACACACTAATCTAATCAAGTTCCATGAACCTGAACCTTGAGCTTTTTCACTCAGCCACATATACCCGTCCCCTCCCATGAGTGAGTACTAGTCTTCAGGCAGCTATGCAGTGACCTGAAAACTTTTATCTTTTATTTTCTGACAAGTTAGTTTTCACCCACATCAGTCTCCTGATGTGGTTCCCTACACAGTCTTTCAGGTGCCCACATTCGACAGATCAGAGGTAGTTGGGCCAGGCAGCTCATGGTGAACAAAGAAAAAGGTGGCAACATCTCACATTTAGCCCAATTTAATGCAGGTAAAGTTAATAGTGGGACTGCACCTTTTTGGTCGTACATGACTCCAGAGAGTATTTATCTGTTAGGTTATGCCCTGGCATCTTCTAATACTCTCAAGAACCCATTTAGTTGTTCTATTGTTCCTTCTCAACATGGTTTCCATCTGGATCCATTCCACATTAGGAAAAAAGAAGTCCAGGCCACCTGTATTCAGTCATCTCTGAAAACCTTAAAGTGGAAAAATATGAGAGGGTGGAGCCAACAAAGAATAATTTTTTGGCCAAAGTATAGTTTACACACCTCATTACCTCAAGGCAGATGTTCAGCATGGAGAAATTTCAGCATGGAAATCATGGAGTTTTCGTGAAATGAGATACAAGATAGGAAAAGTGAACTTGATAATGAGAAATGCTAGGGAACTCTATTAAAAAAGTGGTTTTTGTTGCCACATCACTAATTACAGTAAGGTATCACACGGTAAAGCTCTTTAGCAAAATGAAGGTCTTTATAGACTGCTAGGTATCTTTAGGGCATGGATCAATCCACTGTGGGAAGTCACATCCTACAGATGTCTGTCAGAAACAAAGCTGTGACAGCATTTCTTAGTTCAGACACATCTTCAATTGACCCACTAACCTAAGAAAGTTGTTGCTTCAGGCAAGGGATGGGCCTTTAAGAAAGTAAACCAGCATTCAAAGTTGAATTGTCTACCAGTAAATTCACAAGAGCCAAGGAATTTGGAACCAGGTTCTAAGCTTGCTCTCCTGTAATGAGGTACTGAGGGGCCAGTATTTTATGTCAGACTTGACAATCTGTGAATAACCCTTTGATATACAATTTTATACACAAAATAACTAACATAGGGGACTTGCTTCAAGATTATAGGCAGAGGAGAGGGCCCATTTGCAATTTCTCTGCTTTTTGTGTCCTATTCCAAGGCAGCATTGCCTGCAAATCTCCTTATGTTCACAAAAGCACTAGCCCTGTCTGTTTTTAACATTAAGCATGAAGAAGCTTCCAACTTTGTCTCTTTTAGAAGACTATGGCCTCCTCCTTGTGGAAACAGCAATGTTTTGCAAAGCATGATGTTTATTTGTAATGCTTTGTACGGGCCTCTTGAGAGGCTTTACAAATGAAAAAATCCCTGCAGCCCCTCTGTGCAGTAAGTACCAAGCCTATTTTCACAAAATCAGAGAAGCAATTAGTTTGGAAAAGACCTCTGAGCTCACTGAGTTCAACCTATAACTGAACACCATCATGTCAACTAGATCATGGCACTAAGTACCACATCCAGTCTCTCCTTAAACACCTCCACTGATGGTGATGCCACCGCCTCCCTGGGCACTCCATCCCAATGTCCAATTCCTCCTCATGTCCAATCTAAACCTCCTCTGGCACAGCTTAAGACTATGTCCTCTTGTCTTGTCACTGGTTGCCTGGGAGAAGAGGCCAACCTCCACCTCGCTACAGCCTCCTTTCAGGGAGTTTGAGAGAGAGAGATGGTCAGCGAGCCTCCTTTTCTCCCAGCTGAACAACCCCAGCTCCCTCAGCCACTCCTCGTAGGACTTGTGCTCCAGACCCATCATCAGCTCCGTTGCCCTTCTCCGGACTCGCTCTCACCACTTATGGCTGCAGAAGTCCTAAGTGACAACAAGCAAAGCCAAGAATAAGAATATCCAGGCTTGAATCCCGTCCCTAACTATAACTGCTAAACCAGACTTCCTAAGCACTAAGCGAGGGTCCAGGGGAGCATGACTCCAGCAGCAGCTGTTGAAAAGCAAAAATACATATATCCTTCCTTTCCTGGCCTCGCTCGTGCCTTGTCCTCTTCAAACTCCAGCCAAATCCCCGCGCCAGCGCCGCTCTCCCGGAGGCGGCACAAGATGGAGGCAACAGGGCAAAGCTTTAGGGCTTTGCGGAGAGCAGGAAGGAGCAGGACCACAAGCAGCACCACGCCGGCAGCAGCAGGGGAAAACCCTGCGCGGCTGGGCGCGGCTACCCCCGGGAAGACTCATGATTCAGCCGCCCCCAGGGCCGGGCAGGGCACGGTCCGGGCCGCAGCAGCGCCGGCCGCAGGGGCGGGACACTCCCGGCC
>VZTH01006758.1:133595-144452 GCA_013397815.1 Aleadryas rufinucha | reverse complement strand
AGCCTGGGAAAAGTTCGAACCTTGCCGGANTATCTCCCCTTCAGCTTGCCTTCCTTACCCCCATCCCCGAGCCTCGTCCTTCCCACAGCCGTGTTCCCTGATACCTCTGTTTAGTTACAACCCTTTTAACAATTTTATTTTCAGCCCTAACAGAAGCATACACCAGAGCCACATTCTACCATGAAACCCAGCGCTTGTCACACTGCTGTTCCCCTGAATGCTGCTGATACCAATGACTGTAGAAAGCGTGAATTGTATTGCTGCCTGCCACCCACAGCCAGAGCATCCACACCAGCATCCAGAGGAGGATGAGAAGATTTAATCAAAGACTTACTTGGACATTGGGAACTCAGGGGGTGGCTTACTTCTTTGCTGGGGATTGCTTGTGGGTTTTTGTTTATTCTGTTATCTTTTGTTTATTTGGTTGTTTCTGGACATTTAATTCTGGGGTCCCTAGGGGAAGCTTTTAATCTAATAGAAGAGGGGGAGTTGTAGGATCCATGAGTCCCCCAAAGAGACAGACCCTCAGTTCTGTTCCCCTGGCTGGCAGAATGCCCTGCCCCCTTTCCCCTGTGTTCTGGGGCCCCACCTATGTCCCGCCCCCCTGCCCAGAATTCTCTGCTGGAGCCTGGGAAAAGTTCGAACCTTGCCGGACTCAGTCCTCTTTTGCCTCAGCCCTTCGGCATGGAATAAACGTCTGCTGGAACTTACACGGAGTCCTTTCCGTTCATACCACCAGCATGTTGGGCCAGCCTGGCCGGTGTCAGGGACACTGGCCAGGACCCCGACAGGGAAAGGGAAAGGGAAGGGGAAAGGGAAGGGGAAAGGGAAAGGGAAAGGGAAAGGGAAAGGGAAGGTTGAGTCCTGAGACCTCCAACAGGAAATCATGAATTTAAGCTGCACAGGCCAGGAACTGACTTGGTTTAAATGAGTTCCTCCACACTCAACTAACTGCACCAAATTACAATCAGAGCTAATGCCTTCAAACTCTTTCCTTGCCTGGTTTACCATCATCATAATTCAAGTTATTAACAGTAAAGCATTCAAAAATATGTTTCACGTTGTTTGAACTGTCCTGTTTGTCAGATTCAAGGATGACTTGCATATGCAATCTCTGCTACTGCCTCTGTGATCACATTTTTAGACTAGATCTGTCTTGCTATTACATCACCATAGCTACAATCCCCAAATCCCTCATCAGCCCCTGATTAAACTATTAGGTGGCAGGATGAGTTGTTTCCCGTTCTGTGTGATTTACCCATGAATGCTCAGCTTTCAGAGTAGTCCCTGGAGAGGACATCTCTGGTCCCAGTCACAGCAAAAATACCGGCCCGCCTGTGCTTGGCACCTGTAAATCCTTCCTTGGGGGCCTGTAACCAGCATGATTAAAATGACCGAAAACAGCTTCTTTAAAACCCCCCCAAATCTATGCTGTTAACTAGTTTGATTTAACAAGGAAGAAAAGGGTTAGATGCCCTCTGTCATGGTTTAACTGCAGCTGGCAACTAAGTGCCACACTGCTGCCTTCTTACTCCCCTCCACCTCCACTTCAGAAAGAAAAAGTAAACCTTATGCATCGAGATACGAACAATTCAATAATTGAAACAAAATATAATAAAATGTAATCATAATGCAAAATAACACTACTTTAGACAGACTTTCTATCATAATTTAGAAAGAAATAGAATTACCGCTATCTTTTTAGTTAACAAGAAACAACTTTGTAACAATCATAGCAATAGCTTTTTCAAATACGATCATTCTTGACCCAGAGCCCATTAGAGTTATGACACATTTTTTGCTGTCTCTCCTTTTCAAGATCAAGGATAAAAAGCCATTATTCTGCTGTGATGGCATCACTTTCACACAGATTAGAGACTTTCACTTAGTGTGATTTTCAATCATTGCTTAAATTAGACTCACCTTTTTAGTGTTGTCAACTCCTATATTTAATAATTCTATTGAAGTTTCACTAGATGAAATATCAATTTTTATTTATATGCACATTTTCCCAGTTCTTAAGAGTTCAGAGAAAAGTATGAACATAAGAAGCTACTCCATCCAAAAACTCAAGAGGCAGAAAACATGGGATGTTAACAGCCTCAAGGTAACTTTATAACTTTTGATGGGACATGGATTTTGGTAGCTGATGCTTATAACTATGGCTGTACAGACAGTAATTTCCCTAGTATCCATGGAGTTTATCCTCTGTGGTTGCAGAGCAGTAGAACTGGACAGACTGGCCATTCATGTGTGCAGCCTGCTCAAACCTCTCAGGGACTTTGGGACTAGAAGCACACTATTAACCTATGGCTACTTAGTCTTTGGGATCAAATTGGCTTCAACAGTTGGAGGGCTGTTTGTAGGAGCCTGATCTTACAAACCACACATGGAGCCAACTTGTATCCTATTTAGTAAACTCCAGTATCCAATGCAGGAAGAATCCTTCCTGGTATCAGCTGGTCCCCTGGAACTACAGCCAGTCCCTGAAATTCCTAATGCTTTGGGCTTGGAGAGGGCTTACTAGCTGGGCACAGCACTACCCACAGTGCCTGGAAAAAGTTCATCTTGAATGCAGTGTTCAGTCTATGAGTTCTCTTCATTCCTGGGGCCAGCTCAGGTGTAGCTGATGCAGAATGAAGGCATGACCCAAAGCTGGTTGTATGTGGTGCCAGTCTTGTGTCTCCAGCAACATCCCCATTTACTGTAGGTTATCTGCGTCAGATGATATTCCATCCCCATCACCCTGGATAACCACAAGATTGTGATTGTCTACAAAGTCTTTCACAAGCATTATGGCTGTACAACTTAATTAGATATATGCAATCTAAGCGACTGATTTGGGGTTATGTGCAAAAACCAGAAGACTAACTTTACAATTTTCTCTTTTTATATAATTCAGTGTCTCAGCTTGTGAGGCTGTTACCTTTACATCATCACAAATTTGGCTGGACACACTATACCAAAACTTGGACAGAATGCTGTACACAGCACATGTGACAGTGACACTGGGTCTGGTGTTTCCCCATATTGTTCCAGGATTCTATTTTTGTTTCTTTCATTGCAGCACAAGTTTCTTTCCTTCACTGGGTCACATTCCTCCAAAACATGAAAATTCCCCATTACATGTAAATGTTAGGAGAAAGACAAAAAGAAAAAACCCAAAAATGCAATTCATGCTCAAAACACAGGTTCACAGTTTTGAGTTCTTATCTGCAGACCTCAGCACCCTTTCAAGTACCCACTGACTCCTTCCACTGGTGGAGACATGAACTTCTTTGTGGACAGATGTCCTCTTAATTTGTAAGATCCTAAATTTCAGAGAAAAACAAGTAACAGCAGCAGAAGGGTCTATGTGAGCAGGTATTGAAGGGGAAAGAACTGAAGAAGGGTCAACACACAGAGAACCTCATCACTGACAGAGGCAACCCTTAATGCACCATGCACTGGCAAGTAAGACAGAAAAGAGGGACCGCAGGAACCCTGCCCTGGAACATTTTCTAGTAATTTCATGTAATTTGGGTTCCTACAACTACAGTGAATAACAACCCTTTTTTACACTTCTCATAAAGTGAGAAGTCATGTAAGTGAAAGAAAGTCATCACAGGAATAACATGGATTTTGGTTTTTGTTTGCAAAGTTTAGTTTGTGAGCTTTGTCTTCCGAGACTTACCTATCTTGCTCTTTTTTTTTAAAATACAAATTTTTTAAATTTAAATAAAAAGCTGCTTTTTATTGAGATATGGAGTAGTCTTGAAAAAAAGCACACAGCATCCATCCAATACCAGAAAATGGACCATATCAGCTATTGGCAGTGAAGCAACAGAACAGAAAATGGCTACCCATGGCAATTTTAAGTTAAGCAGTAAAGTAAACGCAGGAAATGGCTCATTTGTTTCTTCTTTATAAATGTTTTGTTACTGTTTTGCAAGTTCATGTTGGTGATTTTCATTAAGAGCTAGCTGTAAGGTTTGTTTGCTAAACCACACAAATCACAACATATATGTGTATCAAAAGGAAACCATAAAGAAAAACTAGATGGAAGCAAGAAAAAATGTGAGAGGATGAGTAATGGGAAGCTCTGAAACTACATGGTAATCTTCTCACTAGACAAAAAAACCCCACTTGCTTGATGATGACAGGTTATTGTACTGTAAAAAATACATCCCCTCACATGGATATTATTCCAACACACCATGCTGAGCACTAGCATCAATGGTTTTGGTTTTAGTACAATGACTGTTAATTATCTCAGATTAATTTACCCCTGAATCTAAAGATAAACCCACAAAATATCTCTTGCATATGCAACATAATTGTTCTATAACCAACATAAAAATATGTTGGTTTTTTTTAAGCAGACATTGAAAAATACTAAAAAATAATTGCTCTCCACGTTTAAGTGAATACATCACCAGTTTTCGTTCAATGTAATATGATCATAAAAGTGCTGTATCAGCCTCTGAATCCACAAGCCATATTTTATTTTCTGATCTGTCTCCTGTGCCTTCACAGTGACTTAAACATTTAAATAACTTTACAGAGGAGTAGTCACACTTTTTTAGGTGAAGCTACAGACAGCACAGCTTGTATCAGTGGGGATGATGCATTTAAAATCATGGTTGTGAGAAAAACATACAGAAGTTTGGGGTCATAGGCTGTTAGCTTCCTCAGCATGTGCAACCAGCTCATGGATACTAAAATAATCACGTATTTTAGATAGCCTAAGCCCAATGTCAGTATGTAAACAAGAATATCAGTCAGCTGCCACTAAGCCAGTACAGTGCTAGTGACAAATGCGTTCCATTCAGCATTTCAAAAAAAAAGACTGACAGGTAGTTACACACTGTGGGCTTCGAAGCTTCAGCTAGAAATGCTTGCAGTTAATCTGGATATAAAGTTTAATGTGAAAAATATTGGTGCTTTCAAAAACATTAAACAAACATATACAGACAAAATCTCACTTAGATTTTGTCCTTCTTTTTTCTATTCCTCCCCCCACTTCTCCTTCACATTTCCTGTTTCCTCTCTCTACAACAGCCAAAATGTGAAACGGTAGCAATTTATTCCCAGGTTACGTAGGGGTTTTGAAATGTCCTCTCCCTTCCTGACTGTATGGGTAGAACTAAGATACTGCATTTTTGGTATGAGCCAACTAACAGGTTCTGAAATTGCAAACAGCTCTTTGTGAAGCTGTACTGAAGCAAGCAACCAGGCCCAAAGACTTTCAGGTCTCTGGGACAGGGACCATGTCCCCAGCTGCAATCATTGCTGACAGCAGGACAAAAAAGGAGGCAGCTATGCCACTGCTGCCTCAGGTAGTCAGGAAGGTATGTATCATTAAAAAAAATACTGAAGTAAGGATGGAGGAGACCTGCAGGGAATACCCTCTGTTAATGTATTCTCACAGCCACACAGAAGGCTGCCATTCCATGACCCTTGCTGCCTTTCTGCCACAAATGGCTCACCTCATGCCTCTCATCTCTCTTCCATCCCATGCCTCCCCTTTCTCTAAAAAAGATTTCATTAATTCCCTGTCAAAGAAAACCTGCATAATACAAAGTGGTCTTCCCCACTTCTTAACCTTGTCTTTTCTTCACCTTTCCTACAAACCCCTCTATCACCCTCCTCACACACACTCAGGTGTCATCTGCTCTCAAACTACTCCACAGGCTTAGTGACAGCACCCTACATAAACATCTCTGCCACAGCAATTCTCAGCCTTTCTCATCCTTCTCCACAAACACCTCCTTCATGAAAAGTGTTCTTAGACATTCTCATTTAAAATAGGGACCTTGACGCCACTAATTACCACTTCCCTTTCCTTTCCCCAGTCAGTTAACTACACTGTTCCAACAGCTGGAAAAGGCTCAGGATGAAACCAGACAAAGGAATGACAAGCAATCTGCATTCCACCTTAGTACTCCACAAACCCACTCTCAACAAACTCTCCAGTGATGTCTCCTCAGCCAGTGCTCAAAAACATCCTTCCATCTTCCTTCATGTATCTTTCACAAAAATTCCTAAATTCTTGACCTTCCTTGGCTTTGTAGCTGCAAATCCCAGTGTGTCCTCATTTCTAATGGCTATTTCTTTATGTTCCTCTGAGGGTCTTTTTCACTCTGCAACATTTTTTTGTTGCTTTTTTTTATCCATTCACACCAGCAATAATGCTGCAAAGATCCTCCTTCTAATCGGTAACACTGACCGTGCAACTCCTTTTATTTCGTTCTCCTCTCTGTTGCAACCTCACCTTCAAGGCCTTGTTCCTAAGTACTGTTATTACATATACTGACTTTTAAGAGGTGACCTGCCTCTGACTGGACTCTCATATCAGCCCTCAGCTTTCAAGCAAGTGTTTGAATATGCTTAGAGAGGCCCATTGTAAATATCTGCAAAACTAATGAAAAGCTTGAATACTTTCCTTCTGAATGATGCATACCAAATATAGACAACTCCTAGCAGATCTTGGACAGCTGTATTTTAACAATGGTGTGTGAAAAGTTTGCCATAAATATAACCATTTGTAAGATGAAGTTCAGCCTCCGTATTTGCATTGGAAACAAAAGACTTAATCAGAAAGAAGTCCAAAGGGAGTCCACTAAAATCTACATGTGCCCGGGATTTTGCATTTAGCCTGTAAAGATCTATACCATCTTCAGTTTCCAGCTGTATTTGCACACAGCAGTTGTGTGTTACCACTACTCTAATAGTTTATCTCAGCATTTACTATTTAAAGTAGCATGCAGTGCTACAGTGATACACGCCATAACTCCAGTAACCTGATCTCACAGTTGAAATCATACACTTAGTATCACTACAGCTAACTAAATAGATACTTTAAAAAAAAATCTGGAAATCATCAACTACAATCTTGGATGAATGAATTTTTCTCTTTGTCAGCTAAAGTCAATTTATATCAGCTTTTAAAAACCCTCACATGGTACTGAGTTGTCTTAGCATCTTCTTAGAGTTCCTCAATGTGAAAAGGCTGGTATCAGCAGTGTTATGTTCCACTATTGCAAGCTAATGCCCTCAAAACATCTGCGAGTGCCATCTAACCAGAAGCACAGAATGGGATAGATGGCAGTAAAGAAGGGGTTAAACTTCAAGATTAGAGCCTTCTGCTTCTATTTTTCCACTCGTACTTCCTCAAAGCAAAACTGTAGCCTAAACACCATTCCACCTTCCCCCATTTTTATCCAAAATTAGCCAGGACAAAAACTTAATGAATCTTAAGCACACGCTCACTGCTTAAAGTTAACAGGATAGAGGGATGCTGAAGTGTTGTAAATGACTTAAGGCAGGCTTTGTTTTCCTGCTTTTTTTGAACTGAGGTCTGTGCCATTACACTCTGACTTAGCAGGCCTCTTCTTAAAAATGTTAGGTCACCTGAGTTGGTGTTAGGCATTGCATAGTCTTAAAATCAAAAAGAGATGGAATGTAAGTGCTATTGATGCCAACAGACTCTGAAGAAACAGTGCAGGAGTTTATGGTTGGGAAGAAACTCTGAACTCAGTTTGGTTCATCTTGCAAGGTTTGCTCTTTCAAAGAAGGCAGAACACAGAGCCTGCAATATGCTAATGTAAAACAACCTGTTGGAGAGATCAGAGATAGCACGCTGCAGAATGCCGTCAATCCCTCCCAGGCAAAAGTAGGACTAAATAGGTTAGAAGACAGTTTACAAAAGCTGGCATAACAAGAGGCACACAAGCGTTAAAAAAACCCCCAAAAGACAGGAAACCAAAAATCTATACATGTTACATAATTTGTGGTATAGTAAGAAGTCTTTTAAAAAGATGAAGCCCTTTCTCAACGCCACTTCCCAGAGGAAAAGGTGGTCAGGTACCAAACCACAGTAGAACTACCAGGGCAACACAGCTGGAAAGCATGGATGCTTCAGGCTAAAAGTCCCGTTTATAAGCAATATCACTGGGACAGCTGGAAGACTCAAACACAGCCAGAATTCTTATTTTAAAAAGCAGAGTCATAAGGAACAAGAATTTAAAATTCAGTTTGACCTGAGACATAGTCTCTTTCCTCTAGAACTGAAAAGAAATGGTGGTAGATTAAGATTATCTTGTGAAAGTAAAATATCTTGCTCCCCATCTAAATGGCTTAATTTAACTTAAATGCTGCAAAACTCTCAATTAGCAGGTCTGGTGCCTTAAGAGCTCTTGACTTCTGTGAGAGGTAAATGCAACTTTAAAGGCTGGACAATGAAAATGCATTTTTTCAAGAAAACTTAAAATTTAAAGTTTTAGTTTGAGAAAGAGTTAAAATAATTTTCTAATAATAAAAAACCCCTCACCTTGATAGGCAAAGCTATAGCACAAAAAGAAAACAACTCCAGACCAAACCAGTTGTGCATGTAAATTTGACACTTGCTAATAAAAACCAACCCCTAGAAAAAAGAGAAATTAATCAAAACGTACTGTTGAAGATACCAATGATAATTTTGCTTGTAACTAAACTACACCCCCCTCTCCCCCGCCACTTCCCCAGGGCTTTAATTCTTTTTCCCTAAAGTTAAAAAATCAGATCTGACAGTGGCAAATGATAGAACATACATGAGCTTGAATGGCCATAGGAAAAAGTTCAGGTAAAAGAAAGCCTTGCACAGAGCTAAAGTACAAGAGTAACACAAAAAGTACTGCAAGGATTAACTACTTGAGGGAAAGACCTCACAGTTCTCTCTGTGATTCACATAGATGCTAAAGTGCAACTCCACTTGGCAGTGCAGCTGAGTTTGGAGGATTTCCAAAAACAAATGTATTTTGTGATACGTCATTAAAAAAGTGAGAAAAGCAGTAGAGCTCCTTATGCTAGAGAAGATTTGGGTTTTCTACCTATTCCACATCTAAATAAAACCTAAAAAAACCCCCAAACCAACAAATGGAAAAGCACTGTGCTTGGTACAGATACCTCTCTAAAAGTGAATCTGTTTTAAACCAGTAATATCTATCTCCATAGCATATTTGATGCATCTGCAACTAACTCAAACATGAATTCTACCAGACTTATGAAATGTCAATAAATTGGGCCAAAACACAGCCTCCTGACATAAACTGTTCTATTGATTTTGAGCTGCCAGCAAAAGATGCTTAAATGCCAGTATTTACAGTATGTTTCTTATTAACAGTTATCAATTCAGTTATCCAAGTCTACTGGCTATGACCAATAATTTACTGTAAAAAAAAGAAAAAAGGGTAAGCCTATAGAACAGTTTCACTGAGGTAGAAAAAATTTGTTACAACAACTCTATTCTTGTTTCAAAGCCAGCATTTGGAGTTCAGGACCTTGGCTTCTAATCATCAAAGCACTGAAGAATTTGTTTAATTCCAGTCGTTTCTGTAAGACTTGAATATGTTTTTAGATATTTTACTGAATAGGAGTACAATTATTCACAGAAGCAATACAGCATATTACTCAAGGGAATGGTTGAATCTTGTAGGTCTCCTGGGTAAAGCACATGCACACAGACAGAAAAAAAATCAATTTCAATAGACACTAAAAATAGATGGCTTTTCTCAGAGAGATGCATACCTTTTCCTCACATTCAAGCTTCTGTTTGGGTTTATAGTTCATTGATGTTAACAAGGCTATTAATATAGAGCAATATTTTACTGCTATATTCTATTTATAAATGTCTGGCTTAGAGTAAACCTTTCTCATAGCATCTTCCAGTCTCCATTTTATATCTCAGTTCCCAGGCTTTGCAATTGATAAAAATTACTAGGATTTCCTTGGCTGTGCAGACAGTTTCAAAAACCAAAGCACCAGCTGTGCTGCAAGTGAACCACGACATGTTTTCACTTCCTTTGCAATTTCTCAAAAGTCTTGACATCTCATTACAAAATTCAGTAAAGTAGGTCTTTCCCTCAAAACTATGTCAGCATAAATAGTGAAAATAACAAGAAATGCAGTTTCAACTGGAATACAAAAGTAGTTACTCTGCTACTGTATATCCATCTAGCTCTTAGTTTACTTTCTCCTCTTTTATTTCACAAACTAAGATTTTTATAGGATAAATAAATTAGGTCCTTGTGGAAGTATTCCCAGCAGATGATCACATGCTTAACTACAATGGCAGGTATCAACACTTACACGGTATTTGCCTTGACCTCCCTGGTGCAAGCATATATTAGAAATAATAATAAAAAAGAAGAATTCAAAGATACTTCACACCAGTCCCGAGTGTTTCTGCTGACTGTTGGAGGTTTTTTTAAAGGCATATTCCTAGCTTATGTGTAAACTTGGACATTTCACAGAGCTAGAGAATGAAGCAAGTAATACAAAACTCCATAAATGTTCTCTGGTATCTGACTGTAAAGAGAGAAAAAGTGAGAACTACTGCATGAGTTTTGAGCGTGGCAAAAAGTGAAGTTCTAAAGAATTTTTTTTTAGTACTTTTATTTAAAGTAGTACTTGTATTTAAAGGCCCATTATGGATTGTTTTACGTAATTCCACTTACCCATCTTACAAAAGAAACACGTCTCGTTCTCAAAACCCGCTTAAACGCCACTATTATTTCCAAAAATTGATTCAAAGCTTTTATAAGCGTAGTAAAATATGCATCAAATACTAAAGTAACAGCCCAACCTGCACTGGGAGTTCCCGAAAGTGCAAACCTGACGTAGGAATTATCAAAGAGAGAGAAACGTTTTATGACAACATGTGGCAAACCCTTCTACAACCTTAAGACGCCGAAGCCCTTGGACGGCAATCTGTCCTATATTGTGATTCCCCCAAAAGCACCGGTGAGTCCCCCGTCTCCTCCTTCAGCCTGTCCCGCTGCGGGGGCTGCTCCCATTGTCTCGGCAGACAGAACTCTCCCCCTGCCGCGGATGCCTCGG
>VZTH01006758.1:27766-133043 GCA_013397815.1 Aleadryas rufinucha | reverse complement strand
GGCGGACACGGCCGGCGCCGGCGGGGAGGAGGGACCGGGAGGGGAAGGGGAGGGAAAGGCGGCGGCCGAGGGGGGGGGGGCAGCGGCCAGGGCCGGGGGAGCCTGGGTGGGGACGAGGGGCGTTCGGCGAAGGGGCCCAGGCGCCCCGGGGCGGCACCCGGTGTCTTCCCGCGGGGCCACCCGGCGCGTTGCGGGGAGTGGCGAAGCGCCGATCCCGCCCCGGAGCATCGCAGTCGGGGCGGTGACGGACCGGAGCGGCGGCCTCACTGCATCGGCCGCCCCTGCCCGAATGTGCGGGAAAGGCCGCGCTGCCGCCTCTGCTCCCCGCGGGGGCGGCGGTGACGGCCGGACCCGGTCATCCCGCCCTTCCCCTGGTGTCTCTCAGGTTTTCTAAAGCCTTGCTGACACCTTTCTTACTTTGCCGCGGCCACCTGAAACTCCCCTTCGGCCCGCCAGGCTGCCCTCTTCGCCAGGGTACCGTCCGCGGGGCTAGCGCGGCCCCCGCTCACTGATGGAGCCCCGGGCAGGTCTGGGATTTTCTGGGACTCCTCTGGTGCCTAGAATTTCCCCTTACCGCATTGACTCTCGCATGCAATAATCTGAGTCCTGTTAATCAAGGAAGACTCGAGCCCTCATGATAACAGATAATCTTGAAAACTTTAAAAGTCAAAAATTCATGCACCAGTTAAAGCTTCTCTGACTTCTTTACTGCATTTTTCCTTCTCTCCAAAATGTGCCTTATGCAGTATCTCAATGACCTCTGGAATCATTGCAATGTTACCAGTATATTTCTTTATGTATTATTTCCTTCCATGTTGTCTTACGCTTCTTGAGCACCTGTAAGTAACTTGTATGTAGCCTGTTTGCATAGATTCAGTGTATTTGGATTGGTTTACACCTGCCTTTGAATCACTGTGGAGTATGAATCCTTGCATTTCAGAATCCTCATATACCACGGATTGCAGTTCACTTTGACAAATAGCTGCTCAGTTTGTGCTAGGACATAATGTGAGTGTAGAGAACACGTATACTTGAATAGTTGTGAGCATGATGAGACAGAAGACAAGTGTTATGGATGCTCCAAACACTGGATGGTTCAAGTTCCAGCTCTGAAACCTCAGCCCATGTTGCATGACAGGACTTCCATACTAGGACTGTTCAAGTGAACAGCATCAGCAACATGGCATTTGCTGGGTGCATTTCAAATAAAAAATACACGAATGGTACTACTACAGCCCTCCACTCAAAGAGTTCTAAAAGTGCTCCTAGAGCAATAGTCTAGTTCTCACTTCTACCCTGCTCTAGTGCAGCAGACCTCTCCAGTTCTCTCCAGACTGCTCCTTGGTCCCACTTGAATTTCTATGCTAAGGGCATAGTGGTTGAAGGAAGGGAAAAGTATGAAAAATCCAACAATACATTAATTTATCTTATTTTTCTCAGCACCACCGTATGGAGTTTTAAAAACTGAATAACAGTGCAGTGACACTACACCAAGCCAAGAAGAAATACTTCTGTCACTGCCATCCCCTGTCTTACTTGCCCTAAAGTAAGTGGCCCCAAATGTTTTCCATTGCTAAAATGGAACAAATACTCCTACTTGCTAACTTTTATTGTACTTGGTCTCTAGAGGTGTTTTGGTGTATTAGATTATTTCTTTCTAACTGCAGCCACTATTTTTGGAATTTGAGTCTGTCCATATCTGCCCAAGCTTTTAATCGTGCAATTTCCACAGGAGTTAATTTTTAATATTATTGGTCAATATTGGTTAATATTTACAGTCGCTCTCAATTTTCTGTCTTCTGTGAGTTTCTGTCAGTTATTTGTATTGTAATCATGACTCTGAGATTCTGCTTGATATCCTGGTTTTATTGGATACTACATTTATGGTCTTCTACTGTGTGTAGAAAACGCCAAGATTAAAGGACAGTGGTTTTGAGTTGGCTCAGGTAGGTTACAGGCCTCCAGAAGGCCCCCATAAAGCAAGCCCTGACAGCTGCCTCTCCCATGGCAGAATCAGCTCATCCATCTTTGCCAGCTCACTGAAGGAAGAGGCAGACAAGAGACAGCTCCCTTGTCAGCTGGATTCTTCTCTTTTAATTTCAGTTTTACAGGAGGTGTGAAGGCATAAAGAAAAGATAATGTCACAGCTTCTGCTGAACATACATTGCCTTCTTAGGAACTTTCAGTGCCTATACATGAAATACTGAAATACATAAAACTGAGCCTGAAGCTGTGTTGGGACTCCCATGGTTGGGGAGAGTCCATGAAACTGATGTGGGCACTGCACACCCCTCCCCACCTTGCCCTGACAGCATCTTGTGTGACAGCTCCTCACCAAGTCAAGTGCTGATGGCTGGAGAGCAGTGAGCAGCGGGACTCACTGCACTTCGCATATGGCACCAGGACTAGGAGGGAGGCCCGTGTGCTGCAACAGGGCAGGCTGAGACACCCAGGCAGTCTGTGGGGTAGGATCAGCTGTGTGAACCTCGTGGCTGGTGAGGGAGCCTTGGATTCAGGCATGAGGAGGCCGTGCCCCCGGGCAGGGTGCTATGCACAGTCCCTCAGACACAGAGCAAATCCAGCAGGTACCAAAGGAAGAAAACTTGCTAGCAGGGCACTAACTTTCTATTCTGGCTCTTCTCACACTACATAGTCAAACCCTACATTACTCTCATTAGAATAAACCTCAGGGAAAACAAAGGAATTTATTATTTTAGCCAGTTATGAGTTACTAATTTCCAGTTATTCCTCATTCCTGTTTTTTAGAGTTGGACTTGATGATCCTGACAGGTCCCTTCCAACTCAGTATATTCTATGATTTTACCTCCTTGTTTTGTCTGATATATTGCAGAAAGCTTGCACATCTTTGCTACCATTCTCCAGGCTCCTTTCAATTCTCATTTATTCTCTCTCTCTAGTTCTGTTTTATATTCAGTTTAGAAATCTCAAATTTAATATATAATGGAGTTCAAAGATTGCAATTTTCATACTAACAACAAGCATGAAAACTCAAAGAAAGAAAATGCCACCTTAGTACTGAAAACATATAATTTCCTGGTTGAAAACACATTATTGTAAACTCAGCACTGATTTAAAAAAGACTTTGAAAAACATAGGACAGACTGTTTTCAGATCAGAGTTCAGACTGTTCTCAATACAACTGCTGTAAATACAGGATAGCTCTAACTGAAAATCTACCAAGTATCACTGACATTTTAGGATGAACCCCCTTGGTTCTGTCGCTCTGTTACATACTTTGTACTTGGAGATGTCCATTAATAGATTTCACCATGTCCACCTTAAGTTAATAATAGTAACATAGTAATGTTGTGAAGGTGCTTCCTGTGCCACTTTCTTTTGAAAATGTTGTAGGGAACATGTAACATTTTCATAAAAGAAAAATTTACATTGGAATGTTACATACATTAGTGTTAATAATAAAACATTGTGGTAATTAACTATGGTGCTGGTTTTATTTGCAGGTTCTTGTGAATTTCTGAAACTACATCTGCAAATACGTAATTATAACATAGGAAAGCTGCCACTGTAACAACTGAAAGACAAAGTACAGACAGCAGCCTAATGAAGCCCTCTGTAAATAGCAAGTCAATCATTACCTACTCCTAACACATCAGTTTCCATGAGATTGCTCTGCCAGGGACCATGTATCTTTGTAACTGAATCACAAGACACTTGTTGCATTTGCCCATTAAATACTCTCTTATTTCTGCTATTAACACTCGCTGTTGCCAAATACCTATTTGGAAGCCCTTGTAGCAACCAGGTTGATTCAGATGACCTGCTCCAGCCTGAGACTATTTTGTCCTGTTAGATCTGAGATATTTAAACTGGAAAAGTGTGGGTTTTTTTAATCTTGTGAGAACATGAAGGGTCTTGCATTGGAGAAAACTTAAAATTTAGTTACTGTACAGGTTTGAAAGCAAACCAGTGACTCCAAGTCAGAAATACAATTTAATAGGGAAAAGGTAAAATAAATGCAATAGTACAAAAGTGAACCACTGACAAAGGCAGAATACAACCTGGCACCCTGTCAGTCAGGGTGCTGGTACCAGTTCAGATGAAGTGGTCCTGTTAAAGCAGTGATCCTGTAGAAAAAGAGTCTGGTCTTTGTCTGAAAGTCCAGTGGTAGCTCTTGTCCTCTGGGAATCCAGTGGGAAAAGGCTGTCTGTGGTGTTTGGAATCCCAGTTTATATTCAAGATGGAATGCTTGGTTTCTCCCTCTGGGTGGATCTTCTCACAATGGGATGATAAGGCATTGATGGGCCCATTAACAAAAGATTGTCCAGAGGCAGTTATCTATGAGCCATGGGCAGGGTCCTTGATTGCCCATTAAACAAAGATAGCTCCCAGAGGGAGGAGGCAAGGAAAACACTGCCCCACCTGGTGCCAGATGGTTATAGAATACATGCTTTTGGGCACGTCTTACACTGAAACCTAGGACAGTTACTCATTTTGAACCTCAAATTTGATAATGAGAAGTCCAAGGCATTTCATACCTATGATGAGGTATGAAATAAAATGAGAAATCCTGCTATTGATTGAGGACTTTTAAAATCTGGCTTATATCCTAGTAATTACATGGCAAGAATAACTTTTTATTCTTTCTGAGAAGAGAGATTCTAATATGGATTGAGTTCAGAGGATAAATATATGACTGATATTACCTCAGATAGTAATAACACTTGTACTAGCTAAGCTTATTGTTTGCAGACATTGATAGCAATTTTTCACATATTCCTTTCATACTGCTGTGGATACAAGGTGGGAAATATTTTCTAATATCCTGTTAAAATAATGTAATTCTGACAAAAAATCAGTCTCCTTTACCTGACATTACAGGGAAGTGTATCTTGGCCTCCTGTAGTCTACCAGAACAGGGTGGCAGTGTTTTTTCTTCATGCAGGAACAACACACGGCTGTTGCTCTAAGATCATGTTGCTATTAGATTTTCAATGTGATTGAGACTGCAAGCATGCTGGCAATTGGTGTCAGAAATCTCCAAAGAAAATTAAATAAAATACAATATCCTGCTCAGTCATGTCAACAAGAGCTTCTCAGTGTATGTACATTCAGAACAAGGCCATCATCAGAAAAACAAATAGAGATTTAACTTTATAATAATTCCTAATTAAGTAAACAAAGGTCCAGATATGAGGAAAGGCTGAGAAGGGCTATTAATGTATAGTGCTATATTTTGCTTTGTATTTCACTTGAAATCCATGTAATTATATTGCCTGCTGTCTCACAACAACTCCATGATACTTTATTCTTATGCATAATACAGCATCACTCAAACACAGTCTAATATTGACATGTATAATCAGTAGCTGTGGAGAGTCCAGCACTGCTCCCATTCAAGTCAAATTTCATTATGAGAATGGGAGCAAGAACACATTGTTCCAAATGCATTAATTTGGGCTTCTGTCCTGAATATACATCAGCTGTAAATTTCTTCACAATGACTGAAGGTACTCCAAAGACAAAAGCAGATGCAGATGTAAGAGCCCACATACACCAAGCTCTGCGCTTTTCCGATGCATGTTAAGAAATCACACTAAAGGAAGACTGTTTAATTGATTATTGTGTTGTCTCTTTTGGCTCCAAAGAACACCATGGGTTCTTCAAAACTGCTGTGCATTGCGAATCATGAATTCCTCTAATCACAATCCAAAAATAATTATGTATTGGAACAATTATATTAATGAGTTGTCAATCTGGATAAAACTGTGCTTATTCTGCACACAAGGTCAATATGAAGAAAAGCTGTTACTTACAGGACTTCTAAATACTGTGGGGTTGTAGATGTGTACAAACTTGCACCTACACCTGTAGGGCTGCCCTGCCTGATGCCTGTGAGCTTTGAAACATGGTAAACACTATTAGAGTGCTTTAAAAATATGCAAATATTTGCAGCTGAGGGAGAACAACATGAGAGCAATATCTGATTCAGCTTTAACTCTTAATGAACACTTACAGAAAATTGATACCAATACAAACTTGTAAAAGCAGAACACAGATTTCTAGTAAATTAGCCTGACTTACTATGAGAGGTGCACGTATTCACATGCCTTCATTTGCCATCTGCTACTGATCTGCAGAATTTCGTACTCCAATCTGGTGCTGTTCATTTCCCATAAAGCAGTTATAGTCAACCTTGTCATACTGAAAATACTGCATCCTTCTTCCTAGCTGTGTTTTTCAGTCATTATTCGACATATTGTGAGGATACAACTCAGGCAGTTCTAGAAAAATGGTACAAGTTCAGTTGTTCTGTTGTATATAATCCTGTCCAATCTGTCTGCAGGGGTTTTTTTCCATTAGCATGACTCCAGTGCACAGTGGGATATTCCACAAAGGTGAAAAGTGGAATTTCTACTTTAATAACATTTTATTCCTAACTGATACAATGCTATCTTCTTGGTTTTGACTTAATAACCTGTCTTTGGACTCTGCAGAACAGACTTTTGGTTCCTCAAAGTAAATCTGTCAGTAAGGCTTCAGATAATGGTTGCAATGTGACTGTGGTGTGACAAATTATACTGCAGGTGTTGAGCAGTGTGGACAATAATGGATCTGATGGCAGCATGCCCTCTAATGAGGCTTCACAGGGGCTTGATAAACCCAGAGAAATGGCTGCTGTGTGGCTTGGCAGGCTGTTATTGGGCACATTTGGACCCAAAATGTACCTTGCTTGCTAAATATCTGGATCAAACTTTCTGCAATTATTATTATGGTGGGATGGTGGGACAATAATGTGATGTTTTTCAAATAATTTCAAACAATCATTTGGGTAAAAACTGTGATCCACATTCTGTTCAGGAGCTGCCATCCATAAAAGAAGACAATTTTTCACAGTTTCATCATAATTCAGGATGTGTTTGATACACATTGGCTCTTTCAGGCTATACAGACCATGCATATACTGAAATCTAATCGTAGTTCTATTAATGAAGCCACATAATCTGTATGCTGTGAAAGAGTAGCTTATTACTCCTCAGTTTTTCTTGTACTTATGGGAATTCTTATGAACTGAGCTACATAAGCTGTGCCCACAGCTTAACCAACCTTCTTATATATGTATTGCTATCTTAAATACTAGGTGTTGCCTCAGTTTACCTGTTTTATATTACTGTACCTGAATTACCCAGTTAAATCAACGAATAAAAACAATGGTAATCATAAGGTGCTTTTGAGGAACAATTAATTGAGGGACTTGAACCTAGGGATTAAAGCCCTTTAATATCCCTTTTATAAACTTGAACTTAACAAAGGGAATATTGAATTGCTGTAAGATCGGAGGCCCTGGAAAGGAGTGGGTTATCAGCAGTTGCATGGAATAAGTGAGACAAATCCTGACTGCAACAAGCATATGACCACACAAAAAGGGGAAGGGAATTGTGTTGAAAAGAGTTTTCAAGGGAAGGCTGCCACACTGATGAACAATATCAGACTGCAGGCAACTTCTAGTCACTGAATTACACGTGTTACATTCGCCATCACAAACTTACTGTGTGCCAATTAGTAAGTTCTTCATTTTCACTGGCCTTATCAGAAAATTTATATTAAGTTGCAGACTACCAATGTATATTTGTGATTATGCCAGTGTTGATCTCTGGCCTTTCTTTGGTGTTTCTCTTTTCCCCAGTGTATTTCTAGACATAAGTGTGTTTGTGGTAGGATTGAGATTAAGTTCTCTGAGCTCTTTTTGTCTCCTGTGGTAAGACAGGCTCACCTCTCATCCGTACCATTCTGAGGAGAAGGTCAAGCAGAAACTGTAACAGCTCCTCCTGTGGAGTTGAGTATTTTATGAAATATACTATGTGATGGTTCTCTGTGGTCACCATGGAGTTATGAAGTAATCCTTTTTCATACTAGAGTCTGTTGTTTAAAGAGGAATTAATTATTCCCAATTTCCTTGGTGTTTTACTTATCCTGTAGCAAAATACACAGATTATCCTTTTGGCTGCTTGCTTACTTTTATCTCCTGCTTCAAATGGTAAAATAATAAATAGGTTGAGATTTCTTATCGACTGAGACTCTCAGACATGAATGGCATAACGGAGCTTTCAAAAGCAAAGGTCATGCCCATTGCCTTATTTGTGTGAACATTGAAGTGACAGGACAGTGACCTGTGGCAAAACCTTTTACATTCCCAGAGTGCATTTGGGGGCTTTTCAATATAAATTTTTCATGCATACAAAGTTAATGTTTCTGTCACACTAAAGGGAACCAATGAAAGAATTCTTTACTGGCAAAGGCAGCACATTTGTTCTAAACGCCAGCCTGTTTTACAGCAAAATACCTTGGTAAGCTAATGTGTCTTAACACTACTTTTTATTTTCTTCAGTCTCCATTCTATGTGGGAGTATACTAAGTATACTTTAAGAAGATTCTTATCACCAGCTAATAAGGCAAATATGTCCTTAATTGCAGCTTACATATGGTGATTTCATGCCATGCTACCAGTGTTCTTGAAATTATTGCAGAGATGGGTCTGAGCCCACCTTTTATTACTACCACAGTAACTAACGTATCATTTTACACCAGGTAGACTTCTGTATCTAGTGGTCTGCCTCTTTTTTGCAGTAGTGTGGAACAGTGGATGAGTTTCTAAGATGCCTCTTTTTCAAATATAATTTTAGGTTTCATCTGTCCCAATATATTCCAGTTTCCTTCTCAAAGACATCAGCCAACTGCATTGTCCAGCAGTTTCAATAATTTTCATTTAGGGGTAGAGCTTAATATTTTCTTTAAAACCTTGGCATGTTTGGAAGCATGGCAATTGAAACCAATTCTCTCTCCCTGTTTTTAACCCTCCACTTCATAACATAGAGGTTTTCCAAATATTGTATCAGTTTTAGCTAATTCTTCTAGAAAGCTCTGTAGAATGCCTTTTCCAGTAGGGGCTTTAGAAGCACCAGGTTTTCTGTTACTTTTCTTCTTTTACTGGTTTTCACAACTTTTTCTGCTTTGAAAGATAGATGCAGCAAACCTTGAACAAGTTTGATTTGAAAGTGGTTTTGTTATGGTTTGTAAAATTCAAGTCTTTTACAGTTGGTCTCCTGAACTTAATGGATGCCCTTACAGAGTGTACATTTACTCCTTCTGCCTGACTTGTATCTTGGTTTTTTGTGAGATGCTGCTGCACCTACCTGACAGCTTTAACAGGTCTCTCTGCCATGACTCAGCAATTATTAATGTATTTTAAGGCCCAAATCAATGTCTGGAGTTGCTTCAGCTTGTGTATTCCTACACTAACATGTATTTTGAAACAAGGATTAACAACATTTCAAGCACCTGTGGTAGACTATTTTTTCCTTCAATTTAGATAACAAGCATGTTACTAGGAGCTCAGTGGAATGGTAGTGTTTTGTGTTTATACAAATGGAAGCTGCTGGGTTTTGAACCCAGTGAGATCCCAGTACCTGTTAATGTTGTTGATATCTCCCCCAAGACACACCATGGTGCTCAGAGTCTGGTTCTGTATCATCTGTGCTGTGTGCCATTCAAAAGAGCCCATGTTATTCCTGCTGCAGTTTCTGCCCCTTGCTTTAGTGTGATGAATTGCTGAACTCGTGATGTCCCATCAAACTCTTAATCCAGCTGCATACTGGAAAAATAAGGTACTTTCTATTTGATTCTGCTGTGGCAGCAGAAGAGCTTTGCAATCACTGGTGGTTTTGTGGACAGGTGATCCTGCAAAGTCATTCAATCTCAGCACTATTTTGTGCGCTGTCTTAACAGAAATCGTTAGCTACAGAGTAGCTCCTTTAGTCTCAGAAAATCAATAAATTACGTCATTAGCTATTAGAACCTCCCACACTCCTTATGCAGGTGGAGCAGTAGATTTTTTGCAAGCATCCAGCCTTTTGAAACTATTTTGCCTCCTAGATAAGTGGTTTTCTTACATTGCAACAGCTGCAATGTGATGAGATCTTTTTAGTTTAATTCAGCTGGCTTCTCCTTTTCCCTCATTTCCAGTTGAGAATTCCACACTCATTTCAAACTGGCAGGACTCTCACTCCACAAATAATAACCATTTGTTAAGACTGGACACCATCAAGTGATTCATACTGCACAATTTGGCAAGAATTATGATCATTCTAACAATATTTGATGACAATGGGAGCCTGGACTTGACCTGTGAGATTCCTTCCCAGTGCTGTGATGTTCCTGTTACAAATCACACAAGCAAAAGACCAAATGGAAAAGAGAAGGAAAAGCTAAATCATGACATCTAGACATGAAACAGCACAAGAAGTTCTCTGTGAAGGCACAGTCCCCTACCTCAATCTCACTGTCCAGTGACTCACTGAACCTCAAACTGCACTACAAAACTTAATTACACCAGAGCTCAGATCTTCACAGCTATGTGAAAACCTGTTCAGACCAGAAAACATCTTTTTTTGTTAAAAATTAAAGATGAGAAGGTTGTATTCTCTTCAACAGTACCTATTTTCAGTTCTTTCTTTCTGTAGTCATGCATGCATAGTTATCAGCAGTTGCTTTAAGAGGGAGAACAACTCACCCTATTATTCCTGGACATTCCCTTCCTAGACATTCACACCCGTAGCGTGAACACTTCCTTCCTTCGTTCCTTCCTTCCTTTGTTCCTTCCTTCCTTCATTCCTTTCTTCCTTCCTCCCTCCCTTGCCTGTGTCTTAGACCAAAACAAGCCTTACAGGTATTTCCTATAGTCCCACATATGAGAGAACAACTACTGCTGTGTTGATTGTGCATTCTCTCTCATTAGCTTACCTAGAATGTGGAGGTTTGACCTACTCGATTCTGCATGATCTCTTTCTTCCCTTATGTCTACTTTTCACCATTCTGCTGATAGATCCAGGCTGTATGGCTGTAAGGATCTGCCTAGCAGGGAATTTCCCCTCTGCAGTGCAAGCTAGGGATAGCGTGTATACGTGAACAGCCTGCAAGGTTCATTGTTAAGAGGGTATGAGGAAAAAAATTACTGAGACTGGGCTCAGTGACTTGCCTTCCATTCATGAGATCTGCAGTAATCATAACTCAACCTGTACTAATAATAGTAAGGCAATATTTGTTCAACAAAGAAACAGAAATAACAACAATAACAAAAGCTGAACCAAGGTTTGCATTTGCTTTCTGAGGTACAAATTAATAAAAGTGTAGCTTAGACAGAAATATCAGCTTCATTAGACCTTTTGGTTAAGGTGATGGCTCTTGGCTTAAGGAATATGACAGGTGATGCTTTAAAGGAAAAGGCCACAGATGAGAATGCTTACACTGTAAATGTTGTAGCTCTCCTGCTTTATTTAATGAAATAACTGTAATCACAGAGAGGAAAGCAGACAAATGTTTCACGCATATGGCAGGCTTCAGCAGTCAAACAATTCCCCCGACTCAATGAACACAATCTTTCCAGCTCTAGGCCTTTGCCACAAAGCTAATAGCTCTACTGTTCCGGAAAGCAATCACATGCCCCATGCCTCTCCCTGCAGGTGCAGCTTTCCTCGGCAATCCAGCCACAAACACTGTATTTTTGCACTCTCGTGTACAGGAGTAAGTTGGAATCCTGCAATCAGGAAATGCTGTGATCAGAAGTCACTACGGTGAATTTTCTGAAGTAATGCAAAGGCACATGGGAAATAGCCTTCCTTGATTTAAAGCCTTTTCACACGGGCTGCTAAATTCTCAGAAACAGCAACTAGTAACTGAAGACAAACCATAGGTTATTGCTTTCTCCCCTGCCCTATTTTTCCATCAAAGCAGGAAAGGAAATTAAAGATAAATCTGTTTTTATGAAATAGAAGTAGGTTTTTTTATTACAAATAAATATTGGACAAAAACAGAGCGAGTGAAAGCACTGCTGTTTCTCTTTTTTGGCAGGTAACTTGGTAAAGTGTGGGACAGGTGGCTTCAGGAAGTAAAATACTCCATGCTTCTGCACGTGTTTGGTGGTCTGTTAAAATAGCAGCTGTTAAAATATGACTCTCAGTCATAATGAGAAGGCAATTATTACAGCCTTAGTTATCACTATAGGTAAGCAAACAGGCTTCAGCACAACTTGAATCCTGGCTCTTTTGCTCTTGTTTACCAGAAGCCACATACTGCTCCAGGCAATTCACACAGCAAGCAGACACATCCAGTATCAGCCAGAAAGAGGAAGGGTGTTCACCCACCTCAGCAGTTGCTTAGACCTTCAGAAATGTAGGCCCAGTTCTTGTGCTCACACAGATATCCTACAGGATTTTATACAAATCATTTAATTTGTTGGTTAGAGCATTGTGCTAATAATGCCAACATTGTGGGTTCAATCTCAATATGAGAGTAAGAGCTGGATTTGATGGTCCTTGTGGGTCCCTTCTAACTCAAGAGTACTCTGTGAAAGGTTTGGTCCAGATACTTAAAACAACTTGTTTTTTTTTCTAATGCCTAAAACTTTTATGTGTGCGTCCTCTGAAGAAGAAGACGATATGAAGAACTATGTACCATAGGTGCATGGGGATTAAGCATCTAGAAGGTGTTAGAGAAAAAATTATTCCTTTATTCTAATATAAGGAGAAACAGATGCTTCTCCATATAAGACTTCAGTGTTTGGAGAACTCATCTAGAAGTGAGAAGTATGATTTCAATTCCTCAAACTTACTGTCTTGAATCCTAGATTTCTGCCTGCTGCCTAAGACTGTTCCTGTCCCCAGGTTCCAATGTATAGGGTAGGAGGAAGGGAAGTACAAATGTGTCAAGATGGTATGAGAAGGAGAAACTATTCCTCCTAGAGAATGTGTAGTATTTTGTACGGATAGAATTTAAAGATCAAACAAGATGGAGGACAAGTAAGCTGTTCTTTGGTAGTGTGGTATACCTGGATTCCAGCTGTTGCTTTAATCAAGTCTTCAAGGACAATTTTTTTTAAAAAAAATTAAAAAAATTTTATCTCTTTTTCTTAGTAAATACCTGATTCTTGTTTGCCAGTTGGAGTTGCTTCAAACAAAGGAGGTAAAAGCACTGGTGCACCTGCATAACTCAAGACCTAAGGTCCCAGCTCATGGGGGAAGGAAAGAGCAAAGAGAGGAAAGGAGAACTTTGTTGCACATAAGCAGTGAGGCACAGAATCCAGACACTCATTTCATAAGCACCATAACCGTGTAGACCATGTATTCCAGAGATGTCACTCAATGGATACACTCAATGAAAGCATAATTTTTAGACCCTAGTCAGCTTGAGCATGAGAGGTATGAGTTGCTAGGCCTCAAGAGATCAAAACAGTTCCACTTATTCACAGAAGTAGTACTGTAGGCAAGGGACCCTCACTATTAAAACCTTGATAGCTATGGACTCAGACACTAGGGAGTACACAAGGCAGAGTTTTGAAGTTCATAGTATCAGACTTCTGCATCTAAATGCTGTCTACACACTGAGATGGACCCAAAAGCTGCATCTGACCCTCCATAATACTCTTCATGCTCTTCTTATGCAACAGTAATGATTTTTACATGTTCCAGGGTTTTTTATGACAGTAAAGGCACAAAAAAATGCTGAGTGGTCAGCTTGCATGGTAGTGAGGTTCTATATAAATATGTAAAAGACGCATATCCAATTGTCCTAATTTCATCTGGGATGGATTTAATGTTATTCTTAGTAGCTGGTAAAATGCTGTATTTGGGATTCAGCATGAAGATAATGTTGATAACATATCGATGTTTTGGCTGTTGCTAAGTAGTGCTAATAATAAGTCAAGGACGTTTCAGTGTCCCATGCTCTGCTAGTGAGGAACTGCACAGGAAGCTGGAAGGGAGCATGGCCAGGACAGGTGACCCAACCTGGCCAAAGGGATGTTCCACACCATAGAATGCCATGCTCAGTACATAAATCGGGGGCAGTTGGCCAGGAGGGGCCAGTCACTGGAGGACAGGCTGGGTCAGTGAGTGGTAAGCAGCTGCATTGTTCATAACTCATATATCAGCTCATGCCTAGAGGCATTCTCCTGTATGTCATATATGTCCTCCTGATGTTGAGTCACTTGATGGCTCCAATACAGTGATGCAGCCTTCAGTTCCTCACAGTCGGGAAAGGTTCATGTTCTTGCTGTCATGGAAGGGAAGAACAAGATAGTCTTCTAGGGAGGGATCAAACAATTAAGAGTGTAAAACGAAGTCAGTTTTTATTGTCTTGGTATATCTTGTCCCTGCTTTGGTTGCTAGTCTGTACTGAGAACTGCAACCACAGCTGTTGTTACCAACCCATGATACAATCACACCTTCAGTACACCGTGTGAGCTTATCTGGAGGGGTGTATCCGTGCTGCACACTGTGTATGGAGCAAAGGTGGATGAGCCAACACTACAGAAAAGGTGGGGCTAGTTATCAGATGTGGAACTCCATGTTACTGTGGCTTATTTAGAAGCAGCCCAGGTATTCAGGTAAAACAGAATTGTGCTGAGTAGACACATAAGTGCAGGAATGGGTAGTATTTTTCAAGAAAACATACCTGGCAAAAGTTGCTAACAGAAATAATTTTCTACTCAGTCAGAACTGATGCCACTGACACCCTGTGCCTTGATGATATTTAAAATATTGCTGACTGCTGCTGTGTTGATACAAGTAATGCAAATCCGTGCACTTTCTGACAATGAAAAACACAGTAAAAGAGAGGCTTTAGGGCCAAACAGTCTACTGTAGCAGGAAATGTTTTCAAAACAAAAAGTGACTGGGTCATACATAAACTTTGCTATAGCAGTTATTCCGGCAGCTGAGTAGTCTGTCAGGAGACACAGGTCAGTTCATTTCCCTTGACCTAGAGTAATTCTTCCTTTTATTAATTGTCTGCTTTGACTTGCTGGATTTTGTCCCTAGGTTGTTTGCTTTTTTTTGTTATTGGGGTGGAGTCCTTTTGTGTGGATTTTTTTTTGTTGTTGTTGGTTTGGTTTGGTTTGGTTTGGTCTGGTTTGGTTTTTTTGAAGAAAAGAAAGATGTATGGCAGAAAAGACCAAAGGAATCTGTGGACAGAAAGGCCTCTCCATTGGCAGTGTCTGATTTTTCAGTAACCTTGGAATGCATCATATGAATTGTGCTAAGAGATAAACCCTCATCCAGGTGATAGCATAGGGTTAAAATGTTTTTAAAATTGTGTTAGCTTAGGTAGGCTTTGAATAGGTATTGTCTCTGCTAAATCTTGTGACTCTGTACCTGCGTATAGTAAATGGTAGAGAATGTTCTGATTGCTTAATCGTAACACGGATCATGAGGAAAGAACAGCAAACATGGCGGAATATTGTGGGAGAGGGGCTCAAAGCTTATGCTTGAATAATTACAATAGAACAATAGATGGCTAATGATTAACATATGATTCTATAGCTGTTATGTAAGAAAAGAATATAAAATGGATTTTACTTTGAACCCTTGGCGGAATCTGATTTGGGTTTGTACCCCGATTCCCGAGCGCTCTTCAAATAAAAGGCACCTGCATATAATCATGCTGTGATTATGTGTTTCTACGCTAACACAGGCACAGGTCAGTGTTATTGCAACAATCCATCCAGCTTTACACTTAATTTCATATGGGAAATTTTAAAGCAAGCAAAGATCTCATAGGAGGTGAGGGTGCATCAAGGCATGGAACCCAACTTCTATATCAGTTTTAGGGACTTTCCATTTTGAAGCTTAAATCATAGAAATGAGAACAGTCCTGAGATGACAAGAACACGTTTCTCACTCTGGGTTGCCCAACATAAAACTTTAAACAACACATAAAAAGTGATTCACGGTGATATGAACTCCCCTGACACATGCACAACCAAGACTAATATTATGGTACAGTATGCTATACTTGCTTAAACAAAATGTTTTGGTACTCCCATGTGACAAGCTTTTGCATAAAGCAATTGTGTTAAGCTACGCATTTGAGTCAGGAAACTTTTTTTTTTCCAAAGGTTGAGTGTTTTTCATTTGTTTGTTGGGCTTTTTTTCTCTCCTTTCACTTCCTTTTTCACTGGCAAGAAGCAGCTCATGCTATCATTGTAATACCTGCACCTACATGACATGTCCAGGATGTCTGCTGAATCTGCAAGAGGATGCAATAAGTAAGGAAGACCTTGCTGCGGTGCCTCAGCCCACCTTTGGGCTGTACATCAGGGAGGACGTCTAGTGGGGGGGTTTCCCCGCCTTGGGTTCCGCCTCCGAGGGTGGATCCGAGGAGGAGACAGGGGTTTACCCTCTCCACCCACTGGGTGTCACTCCAAGGCTCATCTCCTCCCCTGTTTCTAGAACCCTCCTGACTCCTAAGTTATCCATTGGTTAAGTTGGCTTATGTTTAATAATAGGTTCATTGCTTAAGCAATTAAGTTCTAGAAAGTTCTGTTCTGTTGTGTTTCCCATTGGTTTGTTCAAATAAGTTTCTCCTCTTGCTTTCTGTAATTGGTTATCTGTCACTGTATGTCATTTCCCCATTGGTTGATCCGCTGTACCTCCCATTCTCCTCCCCCTGTATAAAATTCCCCTGCAACCGTCAGTTATAGGCCATTCCATCAGGCCGGCTCCCCGGGCTTGGCTCGGGGGCCAGGCTCCAGGTTGCTCCCCTTCATGCCTTCCTGTTCCCCTGGTCCTTTGAGGCAGGGAAATAAAGACATGGATTAAAGCAACAGAGAGCGTCTCCTTCACTCTTTGCCTCCGCTGCCGCAGCCTAACAACCTGACTTCGCCGGCCAACACGGCCTCTGGCAACAAGCTCTCTGGGAGGGCAGTGGCCCCCGAGAGCAACCATCTGCGCTTTGCATAGCTGCAAAGATCCCCGCATTGTGCTGTTGCATTTGGGACTTGCGAGTGTCCATGCGGGAGGACAGCAGTTGTCACCTGCCATGCCACCGGGCGGCCTCTGGTCAGCGTGGCAAGACCTCACTACAGGGAGGCAAGGCCAGTGCTGTGGCTCAGGGGAGACCTTAAGGCTGATGGGTGACCCTATCATAACTGATATCCATAATCACTACTGTAACCACGACCTAAACCTTGACCCGTAACGACTAACAGCAATCACTAACAAAACTACTACCCCAGTCCCAACACTAACAACTACACAAAACACTACATGTAAACAACTGACATAATTATCACCTGAACAATTTCCATATGCAATACCAGAAAAAACCCCTAACCCTAACCCCAACACGAACCCCTAATCCAAACCCTAACCCTAACACCAAACCTAACCCCTAGCTCTAAACTTAACCCTAAACCTAACCCAAACCCTAACCCTAACCCAAAACCTGACCCTAACCCCAATCCAAACCCTAACACAAAACGCTAACCCTAACCCTAACCCTAATTAAAACCCTAAGCCTAACCCTAAACACTAACCCCAGCCCTAACCCTAATCAAAAACGCTAACATTAACCCCAACCCAAACCTAAACTCTAAGCATAATCCTAATCCTAACTGAAAACCCAAACTAAAACCCTAACCCGACATGAAAACCCTAACCCTAACCCAAACCCTAAGCATAACCCTAATCCCAAGTCAAAATCCTAACCCTAACCCCAACACTAACCCTAACCTTAAACCTAACCCTAACCCTAACCCGAACCTAAACCCTAAGCATAAGCCTAATCCTAACTGAAAACCCTAACCCTAACCCTAACCCTAACCCTAATCCTAACCCTAAACCTAACCCTAATCCTAACTCAAAAGCTGAACCCTAAGTAAAACTCAAACGCTAACTCAAATGCTAACCCAAACCCTAGCCCAAAACCTTACCTTAAGCCTAAGCCTAAGCCTAAGCCTAAACCTAAAACTAAGCCTAAGCCTAAATGAAAGCCTAAGTCTAAAGCTAAGCCAAAGCCTAAACGTAAGCCTAAGCCTAAACCTAAGCCTAAACCTAAACCTAAGCCTAACACTAACCCTAGCCCAAACCCTAACTAAAGAGGCTAAACCTAACCCCAAACCCAACCGGAACCCTAAGTGTAACCCAAATCCTAACGCAAAACCCTAACCCAAACCCTAACTGAAAACCCACACCCAAAGAAAAACCCAAACACTAACCCAAACTGTAACCCAAACGCTAACCCAAACCTTACCCTAACCCTAACCCTAACCCTAACCCTAACCCTAACCCTAACCCTAAACCCTAACCCAAACCCTAACTCAAAACCCTAAAACTAAGAAAAACCCAAACGCCAATCCTAAACCTAACCCTAACCCTAACCTAAACCCTAACCCCAACCCTAACCCTAACCCTAACCCTAAACCCTAACCCAAACCCTAACTGAAAACCCACACCCAAAGAAAAACCCAAACACTAACACAATCTGTAACCCAAACGCTATCCCAAACCTTACCCTAACCCTAACCCTAACCCTAATCCTAACTCAAAACCCTAACCCTAACCCTAACGCTATCTCTGTCCCTAACCCTAACCTAAACCCTAACCCCAACCCTAACCCTAACCCTAACCCCAACCCTAACCCTAACCCTCACCCTAACCCTAATTCCAGCCCTAGCGCTAGCCCTTACCCAATCCTCTGAGTTTTCCAGGTCAGAAAGATGTTGGAGGAGCAAGGAAACCTGTTTTGTGTTAGGGCTAGGGATAAGTCTAGGGTTAGGGTTAGATTTATGCATAGGTTTAGGATTAAGATTGTAAGAGTCAAAGAGCCTACAGCTCCAGGAACACTAATGCTGGAAAAGGCATGCCAAGGAGATCCTGGCAAGGCCTCAACCTTGCTGCTCCTTCACCTTTCTGATCTGGAAAACCCATAGTCTTGGGTTTGGGGTGGTGCTAATGCTGGGTTTAGGGATAGGGTAAGGTTAAGTGTTTGGTTTAGAGCTACAGTTGAGTCAAAGAGTTTACAGTTCCAGGAACACTAGGGCTGGAAATGTCATGGTAAGGCTATCCCGGTAGAGCCCCAACATTGCTGCTCCTACATCTCTCTGATCTGGAAAACCAATAGGATAGGGTTAGGGTTAGGGCTGGGCTTAGGGTTAGACGTAGAGTTAGTGTTGGGGTTGTGTAAGTCAAAGAGCCTACAGCTCTAGGAACACTAAGGCTGGAAATGGCATGGCAAGGCCATCCCGGCAGGGCCCCCACCTTGCTGCTCCTACTTTCTGGTCTGGAAAATCCATAGTCTTAGTGTTGGTTTATGGCTAATGCTGGGGTTAGGGAAGACTTAGGTTTAGGGTTGAGTGAGTCAAAGAGCCTACAGCTCCAGGAACACTGGTTCTGGAAAAGCAGTCTCTGAAGTTCGCATGGGCAATATGAACAGAAATTCAGACATATAATAAAAGATTTGAGAAGAAAAACAATTCCCTTGCATCACTTAACTTGACGTATATTTACTTTAACCTGGCATGTTCCTATATGGCAAAAATTCATTCTGAGGCCTAACACCTTCTCAGCTGCAGTGTGTCGTTATTAAAGTTCATCAAAACTATGCTGCATGTTGGCCATGGCTGTTTGGTGAAAGCATTGTGAAAACGGTAATCAATGCCCAAGAAGAAACTCTGGAGAACAGATGATGATCATCCTTTCAGCAGCTTGTCTTGTTTTCCCTTTTTCCCATCACTCTCCAGAAAAGATACATCAGCAGCTGTAACAAGTCCCCATTGCTGGAGACCAATGAAAGCCTGGACACAGGATGCAGCCTCTTGCTCAGCACTGAACTGGTATTTGTGCAAGTTTGACTTTGTTTTCACTGCTAGGGGTGAAAGCGATGTGTAGCACATACGAGAGAATCAGAAAAAAGATAACCCCCTCCATGACTATGCTTCACAGTGTTTAGCATTTGAAATCAAGAGAGAATGTTAAATTCTGTCATATTGATTATGCACACAAAAATACTTCTTACTTAAGCAATGATAATCCACTTACCTTCGATAATATTAAAGGCCAGTGTTCAACAACTTGTGACACAGGAGCCTATTCTGAATGGCCCACAGGGCAATTTGGGACAGTGCTGGGAAATTCTACAATTTGAAAGTTCATCTGTGGAAGACAACAGTTTCTAGTTTCTTCTGAATCCAGTGAAATAATTTGAATTTAGAGAACACAGGCAGTCCCTGTCCTTCAGAGGCAATGTATTGCCAATTGGTCGATCGGTATCACCTTTCTGTGAGGTAGCATCCCTCTGCTCCCATTGATCTACCAGAGCTGCCTATAACCTCTAAATTGAGAAAGAAAATACAGCTTGGCATATGCTCCAGAAAAAGTTGCTTCTCCTGATTTAGAATACAATTGTCTTTGAGAATGATCCATTTATTTGGGCTCAAACACAGTTTGCAATTGAAGCTGTTAAAGCTCCAGACTGAAAGTGCATTTAAAATTTGGTATGTCTCCTATGAATCACATCATATCCTGAGATCTCTATTGTCTCAAGTTGCCTTTTTACAGCTCTAGGCTAAAAACTTAAAAGCAAAGCATTTTTAAAAGGCTGAATGAAAGAAAGGAAATACAAAGAGATTTGTCTGGCTCACAGCCAGGACAAGGTAGCTATCTGGAGAATATTCTGAAAAATAAATCATGGAGACTTGCCATGTCATCAGTTAGTTTTAGCAGAGTGAAGAAGAACTAACTCAGTTTTAAGAAACATGTAAGAGAAAGACGCAGCCTTAAAATTAACTTTGGTTTAAGCTTCTTCCTTGAATTATTGGTATTGAACATTGTGATTTGCATTTTACATATTCCTTGTAGATGTCCGCTGTTTTGTATACTAATTCAAAATACACCATGTTTTTCTATAACAAAAATAGAAAGCTTAAATAAACAACTATGTAGCAAAAATGTAATATGAAAAACAATAGCTAGAATAATTGGGGGAAAAAGCAGTTCTACACATTTTTAAAGGCGTTGCATTTCTATACCTCAAGTGTCAACTTGCCTGATACTTCCATAAGATTTTGAGGGGTGATGTTCAAAGACCTACTCATTGAAGTTACACCTTGCTAGGTTGTTACACTGAATGTATTTCTGGACTCTGGCCCTAATTCAGAAGACGTCTATTATTTTCAAGTGCTGTAGTTCTTAATCTTGTACATGCTTTAAAGTTTAATGGATCTCAAGTTGTGATAACATTTGTTGGGGTTTTAAGAGTTCTCTTTTTATTTTCTTTTTCTTTTGAAAGAATTTTTTCCCCACACATGTACATTGCTGAGAGGGAGTCATTGCCAAGGTACTTGAGGGAGACAAAGGACTTCGCTGGGGAGGAGCCCCGGCCAACTGGCCCCCTTTTACCTAGGAAGAGGGGGTTGGGCGGGGCCCCTAGCTTCACTTGTGATCTGGCGTTCAGAGGGGAAGGAGGCTGCATCGCTGTGGAGAGAATCCACCATCACCGCAGGCTTCTACCTTCTGCTGCTTTTCCTTCAACCGTGAGTGGGGCTCGCTCGCTGGAGCGGCTCTTGCACAGGGGACCCTATNGTGAGCGTCACTGCACCGAAGGGGAAAGGGCCTGAGAGCCGAGAGAGGCTGGCACGGGGTTACTGGTTCTGTTTGGTATCACTGCCATAGTTACTGTTGTTTGTTTACCTTGTTTTATATATATATATATATATGTAAAGAACTGTTATTCCTATTCCTCATACATTTGCCTGAAAGCCCCTTAATTTCAAAATTATAATAATCTGAAGGGAAGGGGGTTGCATTTTTCATTCCAAGGGAGGTTCCTGCCTTCCTTACAGACACCTGTCTTTTAAAACCAAGACAACATTCATGAAGGTACTTATATGCTATTGTGAACACTAATAAGCACATGAACTAGTGTTCTAGAAATCAGCTTTGCTGTGAGACACAGAATCAAACCGACTGATGTGGGTGGCAAATAGTGATAACAGTAGCAGCACAGAGTTATGCTAGCTCATGGTGAGAAGGGAATGACAGTCTGTTAATCTGTTCTAGAGTTGTAGCCCACGACTTCCCTTGCTTCATCACACTGTAGCCCATATAATGTTAAGGAGTTATTCCCAACTTTCATTAAATTTAGTGTAGTCATCTTGCTGACTACAAAAATCCCTGCAGCTACACAGTCCCAATCTGATTGCAAACTGATTTGTTTCTGACAAGTCATACCACGCTGTCCAGGATGTTGCCTTTCATCACAATAGACTTTTCTCCATTAAAACAAAGTAAGTGAAAACTGATGAAGAACCAAGATTCATCCCGGGCAAAAGAGCTGTTCTGTAAAAGCAGGGAAATATCTCTGATACAAACAGGGACTCCTGATTGCTGAATCACACACATGGCTGAGTGTGTCCACCATGTTAGTGGAAGGACTGGGAAGCCACTCCTGTACTCATGACTGGATGCATTTGTTAAAAAGTACTAATAGGAAAGAGGAGGGAGGGGAACAGGGATCTACAGTTTTCTCAATTATTTGGAAATTCATACTACTTACAACTACAGTACTCAAAAACTATGTCCCAATATGTGTGCAGGTGATCTACAGGCTCTACTGGTGCATCAAGGGTCATATCCTCCTCTCTTTTCCTCACACAAATGAGGACTAACTCAACTGCAATTCACATTGCTGAAACAGGGAGAAGAGTCAGACCTGAGGTTTAGTTTTCTCTTATTTTTAATGAAGCTTTTCTAGGAAGCTATCACTTGCATGCAATGCAAGATGTCCCCCTTGCAGAAACCAAAAGTGCTGTTGGCAGAAATATTCCAGTTTAATTAAGTCACTAAAAGAGACTGCCACTTTTAATGTAGAAGGAGAGGTACTTTCAGGGAGAGATGCAGCAGAAATAGGTGCCTCCAGCAGAAATTAAATAGTTGGGGGAAAAGAAGCCAGCAGCTGTACACAATGCAAATGATGATTAAATGGAACCGCAAAGGAAGAAGGAACAGAGCAGTGAAGAGGGAGATTAAGACCTAGAAAACAGAGTATGAGTAACAGTGTTAAAGAAAATGACTTCTTGTGGAAGAGTAATGAAAATGCTAGACTATGTCTCTGAAAATACTTTACTGTGTAAAGAAGTAGTGATCATTGTGGGAAATTATGATTTAGAAACTGGAAGGTGAAAAGTGCTAACTTAAAATGCAGCCCACATCCTTAAAAGGTCTGAGAGCTCAAAAAGAAGCTATTTTTAAAGATTAAATTGCAGATGCATGGGATGAAGGAACTGTGTATGAAGAAGAGTTCAGGAGAAATGAAAAAAACCAAAAGTTAACATCCAAAGCATATCTTTATGGTTCTGGAAGCAGTTCTTCAGACTGAAAGCATGAGAAATCTCAGAGAAATAGTGAAAGACTTCTGGTGCTAGACATCAGATTTCTGCAATTTGCATTGAATGACCATGTATGTATAACAAAAATCATCTTGAATGAGAGAAAGAAGATGAAGCTGAAGAAATAAAGGAGGAAAAAATATTGAAAGGACAAAAGGAAAAAAGCATCTCTTCAAACTAATGTAAGAAAGGATGCATGAAAAAGAAGCTTGTCAGAGGGGAGAGAGATGGAAGAGCATGATGGAAAAACCTGACAGTTCAGATATACAGCTGGTAATTAGGCAGTTCCTGGGTGTCTTTGCCCTGCTCCAGGGATGTGGGGAGGTCAACCCCCACTCAGATTAGTCAAGAATCAAAGATTTTTGAAAGCCACATAAAGCAAATTTTTCTTTCTAACATGGTTTGGGATGCCTCTGAGCTAGTCCTGTGTATGCAACTGGCATTTAAGGAAGAGAAATTGAATGAAAAGACTGAAAAGGAGGAAGAGGATTTCCAGGGAAAATAGAGTTATTTTTAGCTTTTCTTTTCCTCCAGTACAGTGTCAAAGTGATGAAATGTAATTAATATTGATCCTCTGTGATTCAGAAACTGCCTGTAGTATCTTTGAGTCTATATGCCACTTGCACAGCTGATGTTGGTTTTCCAGGGGCACAGAGCTGCACCGAGTACCACAAACCATGCAGAAAAGGTACCACTGGGCATTACTGTGATGGGGGAGCTAAGTAGAGGCAATGGTTTTATCAAGTGTATTTAAATAGGTGCCTATCACAGCTTTAAATGGTTAGATGTTGGGGAAGACAGTCATCAATTTGATGCAGCAGTTGCTTACACATAAGGCCACATTTGGAGCACTTTTGTAGATGGGATGTATCATAACTACTCCAAGTTGTGACAGTTCATTGTGAAGTTCATCATCTGTGTCACCCGTGTCTGCCCTTACACAAAATCTCCTGAAAAACCTGTATCCTGGAAAGCTGGAGGCAAGAAGAGCAGATCCTCCAGGCTGCCAAAGTGCCATTATAGCTATATTTCTGCCAATCCACTTTCATGACAGACTTGCCACTCTTCTTTCCAGCCATGGTAGGACACTGCATGTCACTGTCTCCCAGACCATCTGTCCTATCAAATTGTCTTTTCTCCCTCTGGCTGTTTTGTGTTTCACTTGCATATGTAGGTTTTAATCCCTCCATCTGATTAGTTAGGAGAAAAAACAGTCTTAATCTGATAACAGGATAATGTATCACTGCAAAGATAGGATGATTACATTATTGAATATTTTTTATTTATTTACTTATGTGGTTTACAGCAGAATGCAATGGGGGTTTTTTTGCAAAAAACTAAGAAGTTGTCCTAAAAACATATTGGATTTAAGAGTACTTTATGAAATACTGATATTATCCACTAAGAAGAGATAGCTCTCAATTCATTTCAGCAGCATGTTTTTATGCTGGTGTTCCTAAGGGACTTAGCATGTCTTTGGATTGTCTTGTTCTTGGCTCAATTTGCCCCACCAGGGAAATTTTGTACGTTCAGAAAAATAAAACCCAGGCGTATGTTCCCTTATAAAAAATAGCTGCCCTCCAAAGAAATTTCCTTGTAATTATTCCCACAATGACCTGGCTGAAACAACTTGTAAATTTCAAGGCTTAAATTGACAACGTTTCAGATATTTGTATAGAACAATTGATTTATGCAAGCCTTACCATTTTAGTTATTGATCACTGTTTGAGGCAGATTATCTGGGAATTTGGAAACCCATTTCATTAAATTGTCCGAGTAAGCTTATTAGACATCTCGTAAGACATGAAAACAGTAGCTTAATAGAACTTCCCATTGTACTGAGGTGTGTAACCCTACTTCTTCACATCAGCAGGCCCACAGCTGGTGCATTGAGGATAAGGAAATGCACACTTGGATTACATGACAGCAGTGAGCCTCCAGCCTGCCTCTCAAGCACAGAAAACCCCTCCAGAGGTCTGTCTGGAGGTTCTCTTCTGAAAGCCCTCCTGGTGACTCCCACAGATGTCTAATGAGACTCCTCCAGGCAGGGAGGCTGTGGAGGACACAGGCAGGGAGAAACAGCTTGTCCAGAGCGGGTAATGCCTGAGGCAGAGCTCAAAGCATACCGTCAGCAGCTGGACTAATTCAGGCGCAGATCAAGGCCACTGCCACTGACCTCAGTCAGACTAAATTTGCAGAGCTCTTTCCAGTATCTTTAGCTGCTTCTGTTGGCAATATTTAGGCCTTTAAATTTAATAGATTAAATACAAAATAAATATATATTTTAGCTTATTTTGTTGAATCAAGTTGGAAGTTTATGCCAAGGAAAAGTTGAAATCACAGTGAAAAACTTCACAAAGAAGTAAAATTGTGTTGTATGTATGTTACGAAGCGACAGGGGAGAGCTTAGACAAGTCCCTGCCTTTCACAGGTTTCTGACAGTAGACAGCAGCTTTATTGAGGTGGCCAGCACCCCAAAACCCACTCTTGCTCACAAATTCCTATAAATGACCTATCAGGCCTACTACAACATGAATTATTTATTGAGGAGACCCAGGAAAACAGACATAAGACTTTAAACAGACTACTTACTACACAGGATAACACAGAAAGAACTACTAGTAGATAAAATACAGTGCACAGTAATAAAAGTTCCTACGTTACAGCTAGCAAAGAAATAGTACAGATTAGGAGTCAATGTCACTTACCAACCAATGATGGTGGTGTGCAGAGAACCTCCTAATTTCTCTCAAACCGAGGGAAGTATCTTGAGGTGAATGTCTCCATGTCAAGGAAATCTCTTATACAGTCTCTGAGGGGAAGAAGCCTGACAGCCGAGAGAAGTTACTGTTACTGGGTTTCTGGTTTTGTTTGTTGTTGCTGCTGTTGTTGTTGTTTGTTTGCCTTGTTATACATACTAGTAAAGAACTGTTATTCTTTTTCTCATATCTTTGCCTGAAAGCCCCTTAATTTCAAAGTTATAATAATTCGGAGGGAAGGGGGTCATATTTTCCGTTCCAAGGGAGGTTCCTGCCTTCCTTAGCAGACGCCTGTCTTTCAAACCAAGACAAATATCTAAAGGAGAAGATTTTTTAAAGTTAAAAGTTTCAGAATTAAGTGATGTAGAAGACTACATCTATCACAAATCAAAATTACAGGTCAAGAGAAATGAACTGTCATTGAATTTACACAGGAAAATGGTAAATGCAGTGCTCCTTTTTAGAAGCTTCTAATAATTGATTCCACTGTAACCTCTTGTTAACAAGAACTTAAGTTTCCCCCCTCTGCAAAGGAGATTACTTTATGCAGAATATACAGACAGTACAGCCTTGTATGATTCAATTAATATTTAATTAATATGGTCTCATACACTTTACCATATTTATAGTCTCACCAAATGTTAATAGTTTTATTGAAGTTTCCTTGTTGAAGATCTCCTTTGCACTGACATTTCAATTAGAAAATTTTATAGAACACAACCAACTCATATTTTACAGCCATACTTTGCTCTGCCATGGACCTGTGCTGGTTTCCTAGGGAGGTACTGTCCCAGGGCTGTGATCTGGTCCAGCTGAGTCCCACAGCTTTGCTGACACTGTTGTTCAGTTCTGAGTGAATCTGTGTAATTCCAAGAATTATTCACAGCCTCACCAGAACGTTTTAAACACCCTCTATTCTTTCTATGCTCAGGAGAGATATCTAAACAGCCTTTTATTTCCTTTACACCTGGCGGGAGGTTCCTTCAGAAAGTCTTTGGTTCTCCTGGTCTTTTCTCTCCAGGTTCCTGCCTTTGCACCCTGGTGCTGATGATTCATGTGATGGTCACTCATGTGCAGGCAGAGTGTTAACACATCTGTCCACAACTGCAGCTACAGATGTTTCCTATCTCATTACAGAACTCCCAACAGCAATACCTCTCAAGCATTACAACAATACATATTCAAAGCAACCCTCTTCCCCATGTCCCCTTTCCACACACTGCCTCTTTGTCCAACCATATTCACAGGGTGTCCTCTCCTTATATAAGTAACATAGAGAGGGTTTAACTTTAGGTTTACATTGAGAGGGCTAGTCAGAAGGTGACTCCTGGGCCTGGTAAGGTGTGCAGACAACTCAAGTATGGTTCCTGAGGTAGAGTCATGTCATGTGGCTGGCATCAGGGTTGTGCTGGTTGGGAGGAACCCCTATGTGATGGGAAAGAGGAGGTCCAAAGGGGCTGCTGAGGCTGGCTCTTAAGAGTACCTGTGATCCTGCTTGGTCCTGTAGCAGAGCACTGGAACCTTTAGATCTAAGTAACATATTCTTCTCACTCCTCTCAGCTGTGTCAACCATGGGAAGATCTGAAATAGCTTCTACACAGCCTACTGGTGTCAGTAATGGTAGGCAGCAGCAGGCAGTTTGTACTGAATCACGAGCTTTTCTTGCTGCACCTGGGCAAGCTGGCAGTTTCAATGTTTGGACAGGCTGCAGCAATGTTTTTCAGCAGGTTTCAGTATGTCTCTTTCCAAACGCTATTGTGCAAAGCTCATACCTGCTCCAGATAGACTAAGAATGATGGAGAAAACACCTGCTTCCTGAGTAGGTAATTCCAGGACTTAATTATGCTCAATGTGAAAAATGTGGTCCTATTTCTGTTCTCACTTTATTTGGCTTAGTTTCCAGCTAAAGAATCTTCCTTTCCTTTGACTGTTAGAAATCTTCTAAACAGATACTTCAATTGAATCAACTGCAAGCTTCCTCTTCAACAAACTAAGTAGTTTGAAGTTCTTCTGTTATTAGGTTCCCTGAGCTTTATATAATTCTTTTAAGTCCTTCTGGAAGTCCTTTCACATTTTTCAGAGTTCTTCAAAGAAAGTAGCAGTTAATGTTGGGCAGTATTCCAGGTACCACCACAGAGTCTTCATCTCAGCTGTGGTGCAGGAGTGCTCTAGGGTGTATTGTGCATTCTTGGTCTTCCAACCATGCATTGAATTAAAGCCATTCTGGCCATAACTTTGTCATTGCATAAACCACCAGGTAACAGAAATTGTATCATCACTGCTTTTTCTGACTTCAGTGCTCTACAAGCTCCCCTGTGTTTCTCTGAAAAGTCACATGCATACTTTCTGTTCTAATTTAAACTGTTAAAGGTTCAGCTCATCTCTGAAAAAAAAAGTTATTAAAAATCTGACTTTCATAATTTATTTCTAAGCCCAGATGCCTATATGAGCTACAATGTTAATTCTGCTTTACATCCACTAATGCAATTTCAGCTTGTTTGTGAACTGGTTTCGTTGGTCTCTGTCTATGTTGCTGTATTTTAACACACAGCATATTCTGTACAGCTGATGCATTAATCTGGTTAAGAAATCAAAACAGGTATTTCCAGCCTGAGAGGTTTTACTTGTTGAACCCCCCAGGGAATTTAACTCTGTTACTGTGGATTTTTGACTGTTTTCATTTCAATTGAATCAGAATTGTTAGGCTGGGGATAAATTTGTACCAGCTTGTTTACTGGCTGATTTGAATGATTACACAATTGTCACACTCTAGGAAATAATTCTGCTATTCAAAGCATAGTGCTAATCAGAATTTTCTCCTTGGAAATAGAAGATTATGGGTAAAAAGCAGAGAGGAGAACAAGGCTATATTATCTCATGAAAGCAATCAACAAACACTAATCTCTTTAAGTGCTCAGTTTTGAAGCAGAATAGCACTGTGCATGGTATAGAATGCAAAAGGATCAGTCTGTACTACCAGCTAGGTGGACAAAAAAAGTAGAGAAATACTCCAGTTTGCACCTTTCTGAAAGAAATGCTCTTTCCTTCTGTTATTCACTGGATTGCTATTCGCACAGCTCTGTGATTTTCAGTTAATACTGTAAGAGAGATTAATTATATCTGTTTTAGAAGTAATGTTATTATGCCAACACTAGTATTTCTGTTACCTAATTATCCCTTTGAATCACCCTGTGGGAACCTTGCTCGGTTGTTTCCTTTTTTTTCTTCACCCTTTTTTTTTTTTTTTTGAGTTTGAACAAAAGGTTTAGCTGATTACCATAGGTATTTGCTTTATTTTAAAAATGTCCAAGAAAGGACATCAGGTTGTACTTGACCACATTAGACTGCATTCAAGAACATGAAAGAGACCTGGCTGAGGATATTCAATACCTCATCATTCATACAAAGTTTGCTGATCTTTCTCATAGTTGCCCAGCAACAAAGTGTCCAAGTCAATCCTTTGTAATCAATGACAGAGAAGCAATGGGTTAATAATTAACACAAAGATATGGGACTTCTGAAGTAAGGTCTTGCAGGTCATGTCTTTAACACATGGAGCTGGGTTTTAACCTAGGAAAATTATTTTTCTCACAATATTTAAATAAATGTCTCATAAGTCTATTGAAATTTAAACTGTAAATCAAATTCCTCTCACTTTCAGATCATAATCAACATCTGGATGACATATATTCTACCAAGTAAGTTGAAGAGAAACGGTTTTGCCAGATACCTTAAAAATTATATGGACAAAATACTCTTAACACATGGATTGCTGCATAAAATAGGAGTGCCAAGGCATTAACACCAACAATTTTGTCACGCCTTTGCCATGCTGGGCTTATACATCCTAATTGATCCCCAGCTGTATGACATCTCCATAGAATGTTCACAAGTACTCAGGTCTGTTATTCAGAGTACAGCTCTTAGTAGAATTGTAAAATAGCTTGTAGGGAACCCTTGTCTTCTGAAAATAGGCCGTGACAAGGAGGATGCAACTGTGTTTGAAAAATTTTGTCGGAAGTGTTTATTAGCCCTGGTACTGCCCTGGGTCAGGACGGGGGGATGTTATCAGCACTTGACTCACAACAGCCATATCATGTAGGTGAAGGCAAAAGCAAGGAGAAATATTTCATAGAGTTACCAAGAGACGAGCTTCCTTGTGAAATTGATTGCCCATGAAAATAATGGATTGTAGAATTAACCTGTCACACAAAGAAAGAGATAATGTGGCCTCGCACTTGCTGCTCAATGGCCGTGTCCAGACTGGGTGTTACTGGCAACACAGGTGATGCTGAGGTACGTGCAGTTTCATGAAATAATTGTAGCAGAAATCTCCTACTTAATTTTAAATTTTTTTTTAACAGTGCAAAGATGCATGAGTTAATGTCTTCAAGATGCCTTTTATTACACCAGGGCTGGCACTACTCCCTGAGCAATGATCAGGCCCCAGAGGTCACAGAGCCGTGTGGGGAAGCTGGCCAGTCACTCCTAAAGAGAGGGCCTGGGGAAGTATCCCCACAGGAATGTCACTGATGCCAGAGCTTCCTGGCATGGTGCCTGAGAGGCATGCAGGTATATTATAGCTGCTCCCTCTGGAAGCAGTGCAGAAATGGGAAACACAAAAGGAAAGCCTTCTCCGACAGACTCCAGGTAGCTAGAGGCATTGTGGGAACTGAAGACCCTAGCCATTAAAGCGCTTTATAAATACCTGTTTTATTGTTGCCGCCCAATCGCCTGGTTCGGGGCCAGGCCGTGGCAGTCACGCGGCTCTGGCGAGGGCGAGCACCCGGAACCGCTCCCGCCGCCTCCCTCAGGCCTGGGGCAGGGAGCGGGGCCGAGGCGCGGGCAGCCCCGCGCGCCGCCAGATGGCGCCCGCCGCCAGGCGGAGGAGCGGCTGCTCCCTCATGGCGCCCGGCGGGAGAGTGGGGACGGGCGGCCCCGGGCCGGCCTTGGCCCCCCGCGTTGAGCTTGCCCAGAGAGTCCCTGTTTATTTTTACACAAGTGTTTAGGATTTTGACAAATGCAGCCGAGTGCCCGGAGATTACCAGGCAGAGCTTTGCCGCTGGGCAGCGTTCCCGCCTGCCCCCGGCAGAGCTTGCTGCAGGCCCCGGCGCCCCTGGGACAAACCCCACGGCCTCGTAGCCTGTGGTGCCCTGGTACCGGCTGACAGGGCACGGTTAGGGAATTACCACAGCTGAAAGCAACCCACACCGTGCGATTGACTTGAATTCTCGGCCACCAAACTACTTATTTATTTATTTATAAATACAATTACAATGCAACAGGGTATTTTGTGTTGTAGTTGCATCACAAAAGGCAATAAATTGAAATAAAAGCATTTTTAACCTACTTTAAACAAATTTGAGTTGTGTGTGACTTTTTTCGGAAATTTTGAAATAATTTGGAAAGTTTATTTTTTTAACTGGAAATCACTGTACTTGAGCAGTATAATTTTAATAATGTCTATTTTTCAGTTTGCCAGAAGAGAGAAGGGTTTCCTAGGAATGCAAGAAGCTGTTTAGTCTACTGGTTTATGAGAACGTCCATTGGTAGTAGTTACCAACTTGCAGCATTTTTGCTGTCTCATGTGGAGGGGAATTCTAGGCAGGGAATTTAGGAAGTGTGCACAATTTATTTTAGTGTTTGTGACACTTTTGCAAGCTGTGTGCTACTCATTAAAAAAGAAAGAAGGAGAAATGGATGTAAAATAACGGTGTAGAAATGTTCCAGAATGTAGTAGTTTTAATTTTCTTAGCATTAAACTAAGGCGTCAGGGAAATGATGCAGGCTTTCTGATAGAAGTGATTAGTGTCATAAATTTGAGATAAAACCGAGTTTGTGTGGGTGGGAAATAGATGGAGGTTTAACTGGAGAACATTTCTTATAAATAGGACAAGTGAGCAGAACAGCAGCAAGAATCTACTTCTGGTGGTTATGGTTCTGCTGAAATACTGAGGTTTTTTTCTGTAAGGGCACAGGAAAAGCATTCTAATTAATCAGACTTATTTACAACAACTGGGTTTGGGATCAAAATAATTGCCTTGAGACTGAAGTGCAGCTGCAACACACATTCCAGATGTGAAATGTAACACTGTGTTGTGGCTGACTTCATCTTCCGAGTTTAAACCCAGAAGTGGTCAGAACTACTAAGTGAATAAATTAGTATTGTCCTCTGAATGAATCCAATGCAGAGGTGCTGTCACATACCCTCACATAATCAGACGTATACTGGAAAAAGGCAGGGAAATAGCTTCCTGCCAGATGAAAGGTCACCCTGAGAAAGATCATTCACTTTCGTCTGGGAGGTAGGAAACTCCTACCCCCTGGGGCATGTATGTTCACTAGATCTTAATTTGCATTGCAGTTTGAAGCTCGACTCAGCAACAAGTTACCGTCACACTCCTAACGTGGATCGTGCTGCGATCTTAGGTGAGAGGGTTTGCCCGGAATGACCCCCTGCTCCTGGGGAAAGCAGCCAGGTGTGCACTGTGTCCTGCTACACTTTCCCTGCAGAGAGTGCGTGCTTCCTCATTGTCCCTTTTTTTTTTTATTCTTCCAAAGTTCAGACCATTTTTGTATTAGGCCACTGAGCGTCATCAGAGTCTGTGTGAACAGCTTAGCGAAAACAAAAAAATGATAAAACAAAAGAACCCATGGAAAAGCTAAGCTTTGCCACTTTCAACAGGCAGCTAATGAGACCTAATATTTGCGAGAACATGGAACAAGCTTTCCCTTTACTCTTCCAGCTTCTTTTCCAGCATACCACGATGACAAGTACCTATTTTCACAGTAGCTTTCAAAGAGTATGCTGTTCCATGCTTAATGCTTATTTCAAAGTGAGAAAATTATTCAGTCTAATTAAGTTGATACATGTAATTTTTTTCATTCTTTTGTTACTCTTTCCTTAGTATAGTTGGGCAGAAATATCACAAGCATGTGATGTACATCTGCAGTCTACTGTGATATTTTTACCTATCAGAAATGGTTTTCTTTAAAACTCCATCTTGCTTAATTTTCCTGGAGTGTCTTCTTACATCTCTTTTAGATGTCTGATTGCGATATGCTGAACAGGACAGATTTTCAGGGGCACAATTGTCTGATTCCTAGGCAAAAAGGCTCTTCTGAGAAGCTTTTGTTTTGGAAGCAAAATTCAGTTTTCCATAGGAGGCAGCCTGGGCTTATGTCATAAGAGCACAAAACCTCCTACAGTTCATTAGGTTAGGTAAAGCTGTACAAGGAGCTCCAAAGTTTTAAAAAATGTATGTTGTTTCCTCTTAATTTGTCAAACTTACTATAACAGGAAAGAATTTCTTTTGGCATAGGTCACAGTACTGTGTCTCAATTCTGTAAAAATTTTAGCGCTGCCTGAGCATCACTGAGGGCTCGGAGGAGCAGGAGTTGCTATGTTTGAGCATAGACTTCCACTAACAGGTTCCATAGTAGAGAACCTGAGAGTGAATAGTGTCCGTGAGATTCAAACCAGCCATTTTGAGCATTAACTAGCTAATGGTCCTTCATGAAGAAGAAAAAGACTTCTTCTAAGAACTAGTCCAGGTCCCCATGTTACCTACCCCAGATTATGATTTCTCTTAGTAGAAATCTTAGTAGAAATGTCAAACAAGTTTGAGATGTTCCCTTAGGTGATTTTAAACATTAGTTTTCTGGCAGCAGCCCAGACTAGGTTGTAAAGTATTGTACAGTGCTAGGCGATGGACCAAATTCCATCCCAAGGTAGACACGGATGCTATGCAAAGGAATGGCAGTGTTTATCCTTGAATAAACAAACTTCTTAATTTGCTCCTAATGTTTCAGAAGGGACATATTTGGGACAATGTAGGAAACAGCATAGAAGCAGTGGCACACTTGTAGAAAGTTAAATATGTCCTAGCAGGAGAAAGGGTGAAGTATCATTGTTCTGTGTGAGAGATGGTACTTGTTTTGTATTCATTCTTGTACTATAAATACTTTTATCATGGTTACTTTAGAGGTAGAACTCAATTAATGCTCTTCATATAATGCTTTGGCATCTATAGGTAGACCTTAAGGGCGTGGGTATTCAAAACATTGGAATTAGAGTTTACCTGACAGTGACATCAGAAAGTTAGGATGGGTCCTGTGTCCTCTGTGTCTCTGTCTAGCCTATGTCTGTGCTGCGAGCTGTGTGGGTACCTGATTTTCTCAGCCAAAAAATAAAACAAAATTAATGTCAGACTAAGAACCTTCACGTCACTGTACAGAAAACTTAGCCCAGTAACGTGTGTGTCACTATGGCACTGCAGCAGAAATGCTCAGAGAAAGCACAAGAACAGTGAATAAAGAATGTGAACAGTGATCTCTCCTGCCCTGCTTTCTGAGTCAGAGGTTGAATTAAGACTACTGTTTTGTTAAAAATTGTATTAATTTTTACCAGTGGACCAGCCTTCCCTGAATTTCTCTGACTTTTTGACTTTATCAACACTTTTGGCCTGCACAGAAGCCTGTGACAATATAATTATGCACTGTGTGAAGAAATACCTGCTCTCTCCTCCTAATGTGACACCTAATAATTTCAGTGGGTGCCCTGCAGGTTTTGTGTGGTGTGACATAGTGAATAGTCATTACCTCGTCACCTCTTCAGCACCATTCATTGTTTGTAGCCTTACTCATTTGTTTTTTTCCTACTTGGAGACTCCTCATCCATTTGGTTTTCTCTTATACAGAAACTGTTTGCTGCCTTGGATCATCTTCACTGCTATCATCTCTGCTTTCCAACTTCTACCCTCCCTGAGGTTAAAGGACCAAATTGCATACAGAGACTTACCCAGCATGGATGGGTTTTTGTTGAAATAAACCATGAGAGTAGATTATAGCCTTGTTTTTTGTTTCTGAACAGGTCTGATAAAATCAAGTCACAGAATGGGAGAAGTGGTAGTGATGTCCTTTATGTATACATCAGTTGTCATGAAAGGAATGAAATCTGAGTTCAGATCCTTTCTGGCTAGCTTTGAGAAGGAAACTGAACTAGTGCCTGAGCTACAGGCTGATCAGGACAGTCTCTCTTGGTTTTGCTGCACTGGTTTTGCTCAGAATTCTTTCAAAGCCACTGGAGTAAGGACTGAACCCCAACCACTTTGCTTCCCAAGTGTGTGCCTTTAGCACTTTAGGGAAATTGTTCCTTGCTCATGCTCTTCTCTGCACGCCTTTGCTATGAACACCCTTTATAGCCATCAATTTATTTCCTTGAATAAGCTTGAGCTGATGTCCTCCAGGACACAAGAGTTCAGAATCCTGATGACTCAGGGCTGTTTTATCAAACAACTGCAGTCGCTGAGGGTGCAGTTGCTAATTACTGAGCTGGTATTACACCTACCTAAGCAGTGCTAGAAGTGGCTGCTCAGTAACAGTGTATTTTTATGGTAAAACAGTCATGGCCCTCACCTTGCTTTGACTATACAGACAAATTTATTTGGAAGTTGAGCAGGAGGAATGGGTGGAGCTCAGCTCATCTGCCCACTCATTCCTACCAGCAGAGTTGCTTTCAATGACCAAAGAAAGGGCAGATGTTTCTTAGCACTTAGGCAGCAGTGAGCCTGTCAGCTTAGAACTTCATCTTTAAAACTAAAGATGCAATTTCTTCCAAGTATGGAGTCCAGGGATTCTGGTCCAAGCAATACACAGCTTCTGTGATATATCTGGCCTCAGCATGAAGCCTTACCCATCATTTTCCCTGACCTCTCTGATCTTCTCGGGTTCTGGAAACACAGCCAGAGAGGTCCCTTGCAGCAAAGAAGAATAAACAAAGAATAAACACCTTTAAACACCTTGCTAAGACAAAAGAAAAAAAAAAGGCATGTAGCCTATTTTGACTGTACAAGCCTTTTAGGTAGGTGTAATTAGAAATAGCATTGTTGGCTTTCATTAGTCTTAGATGAAATTAGATGTGCATTGGTATGCAGCTCTCACTCTGGTCAGTACCTCTTCCCCATGGCTCTTCCTGCCCTAGAAGTATTCAGTAGCAGCACTAAGTGCTGCATTCTGGCCTCTTTTAGGCTGGGAGGTTTTCACAAAATGAACGTATTTGATTGCAGTTTGCCTCGTTAACAAGGAGCTGTTTCTGTATTGACATGCCTGGATGATCTCTGGTCACTCTAGCCAGCACGGGAGGTATTAGATCTTCCAGTTCCAGTTTTATGTGTCCTCACAGCAGTCTTTACTAACAACAAACACAAATCAGTGTTTGCAGTATGAAAAATGGGAGAAATAAAACCACTTGTTTGCAGTTTTCTTTCTGCTTCAGGAAAAGGTTTTTGTTTGCGTCTAAAAATACAACCTTGTCTGCAAGCCTAACCACCAATGCATTGTCACGGGTTGTTTGGGGACACAGCACTTGCCCTATACACGACTCAGGGTTCATCTGCAATGCAAGAGGAGCTAGCTGAGGTTTGCACATCACCCTGACACATACCCTCTGGACATAGTGATTCATATCTCTGCATCTGCTCTATCATCCCTGACTTGGAAGATGAATCTATACAATGTTGCAACATGCATGTTACTCTTTTCCTCTCCTAAGAATATCCTTGGCAAAACAGAAGGTTCTAGATGGTGTGTAGGTCAGCAGTGTGAGCTGGTCTGACATCAGTGCTTGCTAGGGGCACCTGAAAGCCAGGAGCTGAACAGTTGTTTTCTTATATCCTCTTCCATTATTAATAAAAGGCCCAGGCTCTGCTGATCTGGACATTTAAAATGTATTTCTTCCCACCCAATCTGTTTCAAAAAGTTGTTGAGAAGCTGAAACGAGTGCTTCAGGTATAAGGTTGATAGCCTAGTGGTAGCAAAATCAGGTTGCCAGTTACTGTGTGCTGGTTTTCAACCTGCAAAAGTGTTTCCTCATATTGCGGGTACATAAGATTGGTCCTGGTGAACGTTGGAACTTGATGTAAATGTCTCATAGGAGTAGAGACTGGTGCAGGTTCCTGCTGTGACGAAAGAGGAAGGATTTGTAGGACAGGTCAGATAGTAGAATCTCTCTGTGAATGTGCCTGGTTTTCTCTTGCCTGATTGTATTTTTAGCAAAGGAAGCCGTGTTCCTGATTTAGAGCCCTGGTGAAGTTATCACGGTCCTCCTGTTGCAGTGAGTCCAGTGCTGAAGCAAGAACTGAAGTATGCACTGAAAGCACTCAGACCAAAGTGGCATTTAAACAGAAAGAAAAGGAAATAAAGCAGTAACCATTCCAAGATGACAGACTGATTTGCCTACCTAACAAGCCATCATTGAGTGCTTTGTAACTGATAAAGTAAGTGATACAGTATTGCCCAGTGTGGAATAAAATTATTCTCGTGATAGATAATAGCTTATCTTACAGTTGATGCAGTGGCATGAAAACAGGCAATGAAAACCTGACACTCAGATGAACCCCAGAGCTGGAGCAAGCGGAAGGAGGGAGGTTGAGAAGAGGGGGAAAGGAGCAAAGGAGAAAGGAAATAACATGGCAAGTGGAGAGAAAAAAAGCTTTTCACCTTTCAGCAGTATTGAGACTTTGATTTAGGTTGTTCATATGATGAAACCGTCCCCACAAGGACTGTGCCTGAGATGTCTTTACTTTCTGCTGAGCTTATGATAAACATTTACATGAGATTTTTTTCCCCCCAAAGAAAACAGAGGAGAGAACAGAATGTTTTTTATTGACCCAGAAAGTCAAACTACAGACAACATTAAAAAACTTTGTAGAAGAAGTTTAAAATCTGCACTGAGGGTATCTTATTCTGTATTTTGTTGTTTTTTTTTTTTCTGGGCAGACATAATAGCTTTTTAACATATTTTGTTGTGATTTTTGTCATTCTGAAAATAAAATACAGCCGTTTGGAGAAACTCAGGATGTTGCAATGCATAGACAAAAGCTTTCCAGATAGAGAAAAAGTCATGTCCTAACCCTTTTTGTCCCTAGTATTTCTTGGTCTAAGTTATTTTGTTTTACTAAGGGTATTTTTCCATAGCCATAATCCCTGTATCTATATATCTATGTATCTATATAGCTATATAGCTATATATCTGTATATCTATGGTAAGTAGTAGAAGAAAGAATTATAAGCTTCTGTGAACACCTTACAGAAGAAAGCAGGTGGTAGTTGTTTACCTGACAGAAGTGCATCCAGGACTGGAAATGCCACAGTAGAGACATGGCAGGAACATTGTTACTGTGAAACTTTCAGTTTGTGCACTGGGAGCAAATGATACTTAAGGTTGGAAAAGACTTCACAATATCAGTTTAACTGCCAGTTTTAAATAAAATTTAGCTGTGGGGAAGGAAGAATGTTCTTGATCGCAAGATCAGGGGCAGCTGTGCTCTAGAAAGTATCTTTCTCCATCCCCTCACCCTGGGACTTGTTTTAAGACTTGCAGGTGATTAATTTCTGAAGTGACTGAAAATCTTGATGTAAATAAGTCAGTAAAAATGGGAATACAAGAAGACTATTTATATGAAAGGAGAATGCAGTAAGCCTGGGAAGCAATAGCATCTGCATCACATATAGCCTGATAATAACATTACCTTTGGGATAGTTACATGTATGAATATTCCTTTACACCATTAATTCAACTACTGTCTTGTAGCAATGTAATTACCCTGCTTTCTCTTTGAAGGCTGGCTGTGGTTTCAATTAATTTACATTCTAAAGAAATCTAATTTTTTTTAGTAATAAAAAAAGTCTTCTCCAGGTCTTAACAGGTCATTTTAGCAGGTCTCTGCTAGGCTAGTACTGGCCTGGGAATTGTGGACAAATGTGATTCTCCTAAAAAGAGCCAAACAGGTAATTTAAGTCCCCTGTCTGATCCACAGAAGCAGAGCAACTTCCTACAGGCAGCTGTGCAGATACTCACATAGTCAGATATAGTTTTGTGGGAGGACAAAACATTCCAAACTGCCTGTATTCAACTTTCTTTCAGGTGTTTGTTGTAGTTCTGTGTTTGACTGGACACTTGGAAAATGGTGGTGGGGAACAGCATCCTGCCATCAGCTGGTAACAAACTGTGATAGCTGCTTAGGTTGGAGACAGGAGCTCTGCCTTCCATTAGCAGGTTGCTGAACACCTAAACGTAACTTACTCCTCTCAAAAATGCCTACAGCTCCAGTAATGAGGATATGAACAATCCAACTCAGTGTGGTTTTGGATGGTGTGCAGCCAAGAAGACCTGGGCAAGAAATGTGCTTTCTGAACTGATTAGGAAAATATGTTGAGTACCTGAGTGCCTGTTCAGAGAACACTGCATTCTGGAAGCAGAAGGGTCTGTGCAAAAAATGCAAATATAAGATATGTGGAATGTGAATATCCAGAGTGCAAAATGGCTATATTCAAAAGCTGCAAATCTTTTTACCTAACTTGAGCCATGCAGAAACTGATGTCCAGTCTAACCTAATACCTTATCATCCGGCTGTGAATCTCTGTGGAAATCCATCTGGACATGCCCTGTCCTCCCTCTCAGTTGTACAGGGACCATAGGAAAGTAAACGCTGAAGACAAACTTTTAGATAGCAGAAGTTAGGTGATATGAATTAGGGCTACATCCCAGGAGTCAAATTACTGCTATTACGAATAGCTTGGATTCTGATATTTCCCACAAATGCTGTAGCTCTTTCAAGAAATTTCTTGGATGCATACAGAAAGGGTCCTTAGATTCCCAGGTTGCATCAAAATAATTTACACACTGGCTGCACAGGATGCTGAACTCTCTAGAAATCAGAGAAGAGCTAAAAAGCTCAGTTTCTTCTAAAGTAACATTTCCAGGTGAAAAAATAAGGAATGTCCACTGAGACTTGATAACCTTAATTACCCAACAGTTTGAGCTCTTCTTAGTGCAACATCTCTGTTTCCTTAACAAAGATTTTTCACATTTGTGAAGGTGTCACAAGCATGATGTGGAATGAGCTGTAATATATGATTTTGAATGGTGGCTTTCATTGCCTAGGAACCTTTGAAATAGGCCCTTTGTGTCTACTTATGGCAATTGTAGTGAAGTGGACGCAATTTTACCCAAGTAAAATAAGAAAGTAAAATCTAGGCAAGAATTCTGTTCCTGAGTCTGAATTACATTTGGTGCTAACTCCTTGCAGACTCTATTTTCACTCTGTCAATAACAGATGTGCTGTTTGCAGTATATGGCTGAACAAATCTATTTTCAAATGTCTCCTTGGCTCCTTCACAATCTGTTGCATTCCATTGGTAGTACAATAAGCTGCTCAGCTGGGAGAAGTATGGAAGATGGGAACAAACTTGACTTTATTCATTTGGAGAAAAAAAAAGGGTGAAAAAAGGAGGCTTGGGTTCTTTTTATTTATTCATGAATAAGTCAGATTAGGAAATCTAGTTTTGTAACTTTTGGCTCCAGGAATGGTGATAGCAACAATAATAAATATTAGCTCTTATGAGTAGAGAACTCTCTTTTGATTACTTACAACTACTTATTTGCATACACTGTTTGTTTAAATTCTACCCATGCCAGAAGTGCCTTTTAAAGCAAGCACATATGGTCTTTTTCAAGGTCTCAAGGCATTGCAACATTTAAAATTATGTACCACAAATACATGCATTAATTTTTACTTGGCATAATTGTAATAAATCAAATGTTTACTCTGAAAATAGAGATTTTAAATTGATAATAAATAACTCATTGAAATTGAAAAGAGCAATATGTAGTGCTTAAAAAAATGGAAAATACTTTTTGCTCAAGAACATTAAAATTTAAGAGACAGGGTCAGTTCCAAGGAATAGCTACTAAATATGTTGGTTAATGCCAGGTGAGCATGTGGCTAAATTTATTAATCCCATAAATGCAAAGACATGTTGTTCACCTGGAGTAAAACCTGAGAACAGTGTGGGTGTGTCACTGATTGCAAAGTCAGTGTGTGCAGGCTTGGCCTCTGACACTGAGGTTAACAGGTATGGAAGAGGCTATGTCCATGCCATTAAACTCTCTCATCTGCCAAAATGGGGCAGCTCACACAGTTTGCCTCTTGGGAGTGGTATGTGAATGCTTGAATTACGGCCTAGAATTATGTGGAGGAGAATTTCTTGGCCTTGGCCAGCAGTTTAGTCTGTGTCTTGACCTAGCCATGTCCTCTCATCTGCATGCTGCAATGTACGCTCCATGTTCTGCTGTGCCTCTCAGGAAAGAACAAGGAGGAAAAGGATGTGACTTGACCTTGCCCTGATACAGCGTTGTTCCTCAGGCTCCCTTCCAATGCTTGATACCATAATGGTCAAAATTCCCAACCAGCTGCTCGGCCCCCACCCCCAGGACTGTTCCTTGGGGAAAATAGTGTTAGGAAAATTAATCCACGAACACCAGAGGTTTATGTCCAAAAAGGAGACAGAGGAGTCCCGTTACTTTATTCGAATAAAGGGAGAGGCCATGGGGCATTCCCCTGGGGTCTCTCAAATTTTTGGAGGTTGCAGCCTCCTTTTTATCTCAATTTCCCAGCCGCATTTTCCCTCTCTCTTTCCCCATTGGCTGAGGTACTCAAGAGGTACAGACTTCCCGGAACGCCTAATATCTAAGGTTCCCTTCTAATGTATAACCCCCCCCTGTATTTTTAGTTCTTATTGAATTTTATGATTTTCTTATTGTTTCTTTTGTTTCTCAATATCCAATTTTATTTATCAGTAGACCTACATTCTGTTTGTAGAGGCAAATCTCTTTTCCATTCATCAATCAGTGGAATCCTTCCCATTGTTTCCTCTTATCTCTCAGTGCTAAGTTCATCTACCAGCAGGCCCAGAGCTTGTTTGTAAAGACAATCCTCTCATTCCTTTCAATAGCAATAACAGAGTGAGTAAACTCACGGGTCATAATAAAGACATTTGGTGTCATCTCAGCTATTTCTCACACGTTTTGTTCCGTAATTATCTTTTGCCTGTCTGGCATTTCCTCCCCTTTCTTAAATTAGTTATTGCAGATAACATAAAACGTAAATGTTTTGTGGCCAGCAGAAGGCACTTTTCCTGTGCCATGTTTTGAACTTCTGCCTTAGACCACAAAGACAACGGGTTTCCTCAGCATTTCATCTCAAAGAAAACACCAGACAATTTTTGCTGAGTATGAAGTGACTGTAAGAAAAGGAACCATGAAGCATGTACTCAGTACATATGGGTTTTTTTTTAATATAGCTTATGTATAGCAAAATTTTAACTAGGAGAAAATAGTGCCTAATACAAGGTTTTGAGCAAATTTTGCTTAACCATTGATCTCAATACTACCAACAATGGCTTACAAATACCTTACAGGACAGGAGAGGTCCTTAGACCATTTGAGGTAGCTTCCCATATGTCACAGGTGGTTAAGGATACCCTATATTGAAATGATAATTGTTTCTTTATGAATATATGGTTTTTTTCCACTGAAAGCCATGTTTGAGAAAGCATGTAGACTTAATCTGGAAACCCAAATGGTGAAGAGTAAACTTTTTCATTTGGTAATTTGTTTCAATGTTTAACCACCTGCTTTCTAAAATATGGTTCTATGGTTTGCCTGCCTTACTGCTTCCCTTCCCTTGTTCTGCCCTTCATCCATCCTGTTTTTCCTCCTCTTCCCCCTTCTCTTTCCCTTCCTTCCTTTTCTGTCTTTCACCACTGATTCTTGATAGGGTTTTCACTGCTAGAATTAAAACCTCAGTAGTTTCTTCCTTTGAAATGCTTACCTAGCCACTCTTTGGTCATCATTTTGGTCAGCTAAAAGAGACCAGGCTTCTTATCTTTGCCACTCCAGCTCCCAAATAATTTAGTTGCTTTATCTTTTCCAGTTTGTCAACATTCTTTTTAAAAATAGGCTCCAAACCCCACAGAGTATTTCAGTCTTTACTCAGCAGTACCTATACCTATTAATCAGTTTATTAATCCTGTTCAACCTTCCCCTAGCTGGGTTTTGTTGTTACAGTTTTGGTCTGTTGTACCATCAGTCTTTTCTTGTATCCTTTCCCTTATTCAGTAAGTCTAGCCTTCCCTTGATCTTTCTAAAAAGGAAGAATATGCTTTGGCTATACCAGTTTTTTGAATAGGTTACTCAGGTTAGCAGGCAGTCAGAGGGTTTTGTCTTCTCTGTCCTTTATTATTGTTTGCTGCTTTTTCAGTCTTTGTCCCTGGAATTGCAATTTCCTCCTTCATCACTTTTGAAAACAAAATGTGAGTAGTGAAACTTTTTTACTGATGCTCCTCTACTGGCAATGTTGTTTCCCAGAATTTATTTTCTACCTTATTGCATTTATGTTATATAGCACCAATTTTTAGATCAGTGTAATGTTGTATTGATTAACAGATCTGTAGAAGTCAAGGATAATTGTGGAGCTACAACACTCTTAATCAAAGTCATAACATAATTTTAGAAGTAATTCAGATATTTGCTAAGAGCTATTTCCCTAAAACCATGTTGACAAGAGTTTCCTGCATTCCTGCCCTTGAAAACTTTTTAAAGTTGAACTGATGAAAAATTATATTTACTGATTTCAGGAGGAAGGTAAGAGAGAAGTTCACAGAAGGAGGTAAGTGCATGCTCTTGGTACAGGAATGAGTACAAATGGCACTGATGGTTTAGAATAGAGATATTTAGCAATACTTCTTTAACAAACTGTATTCTGGTTCTTTTTGCTAACTGCAAGAAAGCTTTATAGAAGGTGAGGGCACAGTGATGAGATTTTTTTATTTCAATCTCCAAAATAGAACAAAAAAGAGTCAAGCCATTATCCAAAGTTGTTCATACAAGTAGAGAAAGGGTTAAAGATGAGGTTAGCAAACCCCAACATTCTCATTACTATCCCCCAAAGGCTGTGTTTGATAAATAATACAAATGTGCAATTGGGAATTAATGAACAAAATCTTATGTGCTGCATGCTGGGTCTAATAATGAAAGCATGGGTGGCTGGGCCTATCCGCATTTGTGGGGCTATAAATATCAGTGACAGGAAAGCAGATGGACTGAAAGGAGCAAGCTTTACAGTGGTGACTGCCACATTCCCACCTTAAGGGTTGTGGAATCCACAGTGGCAACCCTGCGCCCTCAGAAGCCCAGAGGTGTCACTCGCTCAGGCAGCCAGAATCTGGCTAGATCACATCCACTGTGTCGTTCCTGAATATCCCTTTTTTCAACTTCCTTGTCTTCTTTTTTCTCTTTTCTTATCTGGTTGTTTATGTCTGTGATGGAAGTCTGGTTCAGCTGACTAAGCCTGAATCCTTTCCAATGTTATTCTAACTCTTTGGCCAAAAAGGCAAGCAAAAGAAGAACTTTAAACAACCTGATGCTTGTATATATCTCTGTCCGATAAGGCTACGCATGCATGTCATTCTTCAGCAGAGAGTTGCACCAGGAACAGAGGCAGCATTTGTTATCTCTTGCTTTTATGTGACTCTCTCTAGCTTGTGTTCAGCAAAGCCAGACTGGACTCCCAATGATGCCCTTCCTTGGTCTTAAAATCAAGAGCCAAACACGGTTAGAAGGGAAAAAAAGGGATTTTACCTCAGTATTTATTTTAAAGATCCTTGGTGCACTCTGTCCAGGTGGAGCACGCTGGAACGTACATCAAAATGCGCACCGAAATGCACCCCTGTGAGCACCCCCTGAGATGCACACCTGACACTGCCCTGGAAGGGGTCAGCCTAGCTGGGCAGCAGTCCCAGGCAAGGCAGCAGTGTCCTTCCTGCAGACACGCAACAAATGTGCTATGTCTCGGCGGCCGCCTAGTCGGGCTGCACCGGCTCAGCAGAGGCGGGGCGCGCCCTGAGCGAGGTGACCCTGTTGTTCAGGTCTCCCAGGATCCCCGGAGGTGAAAGAGAAGAAGGAGAGAGCCACTTCCGAGCCTTCCCGAGATTATTGCTCAGAGAGGTTGAGTGAGGAAATGGCCAGAGGGTCCAGGGTTACACTGTCTTTTAAGGGGAGGCGGGACCGGACAACTATCCAATCAGCAAACAGACAAAGGGAGGATCCGAAACCCACACAACCAATAGGAGACCAACGGAGGAGGGATTGTCGCAGAGCATCCAATAAGAAATAAAACTTAACAGAACATTCTGGAGGGAGGTGGCGGCTTCAGACCTGGGTCTCGCCCACTGAGGTTCCTTCACTCTCTGATTCGTCCTCCCATTTGATGGGCAAGACGTTAGGAGGTGGGGGCGGACCCCTAATGGTCCAAAGCGCCCCAACACACACCCATGATAGTTCGGGTATAACATTATAGGCCTTTCCAATTAGCATATCTATCAAAGATTCCCCAATGAGAGGCTGAGTGAACCCCCCTCCCCAAGGAACTTTCCCCCTGTATCTTAGTTTACAAAATGTGTTCCAGAGAAGACCTTGGTGTCTGAGGCTTCTAAAATGTTTGGTCTCCTGGCTTAACGGAATATTGGGTCTATCCTATTTATCATACCTGAAGAATTAGAAGTATGTGGGCTAAAAGGCCCTTAAGAATACATAAAAGTTATATAAAAGAGTATATAAAAGGGGGTATATATAAAAAGCAAAAAAGCATCATGGCTTCACCAACAGAAAAAAACCTAAGATGCTTCCCAGCTCATCTCTAAGTTTTTCTCCCCTTTCCACTTCCCCTTTCCTCCACATACACACAGGTACATTCAGTGCATTTATACTCTGGACCAGTTAATACTCAGGAAATGAACATGGCTTACTTTTATTGAGAGCTCTCTGGCACGTTAGCTGGGAAGCTGAAATACTTTTTCATAGATCACAGACTCATGGAACAGTTTGGGTTCCAAGGTACCTTTGAAGATTGTTCAGTCCAGCCTCCCCTGCCATGGGCAGTGACATTTTTTCCTAGATCAGGTTGCTTAGGGCGCAGTCCAGCCTGGCTTTGAATGCTCGTGGTGGGGCATCCACAGCCTCTCTATGTAGCCTTTTCCAGTGTGCACACTGTACCACTTACTGTAAAAAATCAGTTTCACTTAGAAGTCTATCAAGTTCTATTGTCCTTCACAACAGACCTGTGTCATGCAGGACTTTTTGGCCTCTAAAATACTCCAGTTACCCCTTCAGCTAAGTACTGTAGAATGCAGCTCTGTCAGATCCAGGTAATATTTTCTGTCTCACCTGCACTAAGCTGGAGAATTTGGCAGGAGAAGTAGACATCTGCACAAAACAAAGTAAAAAACCATGGAAATATGAGGAAGTTCCTTTCTAAGTGGGATTTTTCTGATAGGCCTCTGGTTCTGTAACATCACAGTCAAAGAAAGAGTGTCTGTCTAAAGGCTTTACACTCCTCCTCTGATCAATCAGCAAGGCTTAAAATGATCTGCTAGGAAGGGGTTTCCTTCTTCACTGCAGTCCTTCTTCACACACATCCTTCTCTAAAAAAGAACAGCAGACACCACCTCTGTAAGAACCACCTATTGGAATCAATAAGGATCATCATATAGCTCCCTCATGGATATCATTATGGTTCACTGCTGTCATTACATGGAAATACACCAAAAAACTCAATCCTCTTATACTGCCAGGCAATTTTCTTTCTCTTTGACTGTTCTCTAATGCAAAGCATTCAAACCACAATTGCTTGCCAGCCTTGAAGGTACCTGAGTCTGGAGGCAAACAGTGAAAGTGCTTCTGGGCATATCCACCTTGTACAGTAGCACATGCATCTTAGGCTACACTTTATTTCACAGTCTATTGCCACAGCAAGCCCAGCACTGAAAGTGGCATCACTAGCTCAGAGAGAGTGAGTAGTGCTGAGAAGTAGGACAGGGTGTCTTGCGCATGGTGCAGGTTCAAAGTAATGTCCCCTAATAATTCCCCTCTGTAGAGACATCTGGCTGTACTCAAATGAGTAACCTGCCCTCAGATCCTAGATCACACAGGTGGTCATCCTAGGGGTCCTTTGTAACAATTCAGAGTAATAGATAATTGAAGAACTATTTTACCAGACCTCCGAGAAAGATGTCAAAAAGAGTTGCAGTATAACTTAAACCAGTATCAGTTTGCTGAAGAAGAAGAATATATGTTGCCTCCCATGGGGGCTGCCCTGAAGCGATCTGGGGTTGCAGCCATCCTTGAGTCCTTTCCAAGGCGCCTTTGCGACTCCTCCGGAGCAGGGAGGGCAGCTCCTTGTGAGGTGGGGGATAGTCTCTTAGAATATAGCCATTTTGGCTATATTAGTGATTTCAGCTCATAAGAGACATCCCAGGCAGGCCGGGGGACAGGAGAGACGAGGGAGTCTGGCAAGGTATATTCCACAGGCAAGCTTTATTCAGCCATCCCTGTGAAGGGGACCGGTGGCCAGGTTCTCCCTGCCAGCCAGGGTCCCTTCTGGGAATTTATGGGGAAAGCAAGGGGTGGGGGGGATGCCAGTTAGCCAACAGGATAACAGTGATTACCATAAAACAGAGCAATGCATGTCGGGTCCACCTCTTGGTCACCGTAAGTGTGAGGAAAGTTCTTATCTGAGGAGACTGTAGCCCTCAGGCGTTTCTCCTGCAAGGGAGCGCAGGGGGCTCCTGCGCTCGAAGCTGGCAGCCCTCCTCAAATATATATTACCTGTCTTCAAATTTCTGCTAGAGAGATTTAGAAGGTCTTTAAAGGACATCAGAAATCCACTAGGGCCAAATAACCTTGCATCTGCTCTGTGCAGGGCATGAAAATATGGAAGCTAACTCCCAAGTTCAGGTTCTTGGTAAAGCTCATCCTTTAAATTTAATTGGTGCCCTAGGGGAACATGAAGGCCAGAGTCAACTCTGAGGACTGAAGTAACCGGCTTTTGGAGTTGACCTCCCTAACAATGTGTGAAACCACTACTGTGATTTCAAAGTCTCATTAAGTATTAAATATAGGGCAAGCCAGAAGTGGCTTTGCAGTAAATAAAAATGTTCATCCATTTAAATAATCAGACTGTAGTCTCATTACAGCTGTATTGCATGAAGCATTATTTGTAGAGAAGACTTCTTAATCATCCACTTCAGTCAAATTTATAGAGAAACCAGCTTTAGTAAGTGAGTTAATTTCAAAGAATAACATGTTTGGTTTTGGATTATTCTTTCACAGCTGAAAAGAAAATCAAAGTGTTTTGAAAATTACTCTGAAAGAACAGAAAATTATAACCAACATGGAGTGAATGACTAGTAACTGCCCATTTGCAAAACAGAGGAAAACAAAATTTGCAAAACGTAGCCTGCCTCCAAATAAGAGAAGCTGATGTACAGATACAGCCCTCTGCCCCTCCTATCCCATAGGAATCAGACACCAAAAACTTTAGGGAACAACACCTCAGACTTTCAGGCCTTCCAGATGGACCATTTTAGCCAAAGATCCTTTTACCCAAGAGGCAGTGTTGACATTGCTAATGAGAGATGGCAAATATCCTTTTAACTCTCTCTCTGTGATCTTCTGTGTAGAAGTAAACAATATTCCTAATAATAGAGAAAATTAAGCCTTTGAAGCTGTTACTTACTGGAGGGAGGGGTTTGGGTGACTGATGTAGCATGTTAATAACAGATATTTTTGCATTAATATGTATAGATCTGTAGACTTAAAAAGAGATCTTTTTATTTTCTAAACAGTGCAGGCCAGGGAGTGCCATCCAAACAAAATGGCATTTTTCTTCTGGGCACAGGCTCATCTGGGAGTTCATGAAATGGGTGTTGGCCTATGCCTAATGCCTCTTGCCTTTCTCTCATGCCACACCATGAAGAGCCTGGTTCTGTGCTTCTAATGACTTCTTGTTAGGTGGTGGGGACTGTCTGAAGGCTGAGGAAGCCGATGTCCCTCAGACTCCCCTCCCAGGATCAGTGCTCCAGCATGCAGCTGACACCATGGCCCTACACTGAACGTGTTCCAGTTGATAGGTATCTTTCTTGTACTGACTGGGACAAACAGACCAGGCACAGTACTTGAGGTGAGGTCCAACAGCTTCCAAGCAGAGAGAGGTAATGCTGTCCTGAAGTCCTTTCAAATATGAATTTTTACACGATCCAATGAAATGATTGGCTAGTACATCCTAAAGGTATAAGGTAATAAGTCTGCAGGCGGTAAATAGACTTTATATGAGTGTAGGTGGGCTGTGTAGGGTGATTGGGTGGGTGAAGATGAAAAGATGAGGGGTGTTAAAGGAGAGAAGCTGTTGTTGAGGCAACAAGGAAGCAGTCAAAATAAATAATGCTGGAACAATTCACTCCAGAAGTTCACTTAAAGGGTCCAAGGTTTTACTAGAAATCATGGAAGTCTACAAATGGAGCTGATGAAGTGATTAACCTTGGAAGAAAATTCCTGAAACAGAGCCCGGTGGTTTTAGAGTGTAAGATAGTGTAAGAACTTGCTATCTCTTCTGTCATTATGGCTAAATTGCTCATTAAAACATTGAGAAGAAGAAATGGATGCAAGAATGCCTGTAGGCTTCTTTGTTTCTGGGCATTCTATAGTGTGGCAGTACATGGCAAAAGCTTTTCTTCTTTTGGGTGAGAAGGGAACATGAGATTGCAAAGGGGAGAGCAGCAAGTGAAACCATTCTGCTCCTCTGAGCTGGAGCATCAGACTGCATCCTGAGACTCAGGATATTTTGTGTTTTCCTAAAGCTCCAGTTTCTAGATCCAAGAAGTGAGCCCTTACAATTTTAATGAACACCTAGAAAAAATAGAGGACATTTCAAGGTTTAGGGCCTAGAGAGCAAATACTGCCAAACCCTCTGTTTCACAGTTTTCTCTTTTTTATTCCTTGCTCCTGGAGTATTTGGTCAAACTGGCCACCATAACTGCATCTCTACCTCCTGGGACGCTAATGATGGAATACACAGTTGGGACAAACCTGTGGTGATCATGGGACATGTTGTCTCCTGGTTTTAAGCTCTCTTTTTACCTGGTGAGAGTGAGGAGCTGTGGATGCACATTTGTGCATTACTCTTCTAGGAGTTTATCCTTGAGGAGAGAAGATGAGAAACGTGACATGTCCCAGCTCTGAAGGGTCGTTAGTACAGCAACCTCCATGTACTGATTTCAATGACGAATGTGATCGACTTGAGTCATACAAAATCTGCTTTAAAAATTCATATTTCCTTTCTCCTCCTGCTCCCGGTGGCTCAGTGTGCTCTTTGAAAAATGACTCACTTCTCTCCAAGACCACTTGATAGTCAAACAATTAAACTACTGCTTTTAACCAATGGTTTATTGAAAGATTCCCCCTGGCCTTGCTAGCTCTTTTGGGCAAACATGTTTTCTGCCTTGCTTTGTAGATGCATTTATGTGTCCCATCAAAGAGCCTAAGCAAAACGTTTTGAGATAATTCTTGTCAAGCAGCAGAGGTGGACTTCAGGTTGACATCAAAGTCAGGCCAGGAAGCGAAAGCCCTGGTGTGCAGAGGGTGACATGTCCTGGGCCAACTCAGGCATGGTGCAGCTGTCTCTTCATGCCGTGTGTGCAGCAAAACCACCCAGCTGAAGAAAAGGTGTACTGACACAGTACAGCTGATGGCACTGGAGGGGCTGGGTATTTTGGCTCCTTTGGGTTATATTGTTGTTTTAAATAGATGCTTAGGCAAATTTTGTATTCTAAACAATGACAGCTGGAGACAAAAAGCTGTTGTGAGTGTGTCTGAGAGCTAGTGTGAAAAAGCTGTGATCACACAAAGAAAATTTTATACCTTGTTACTCCCCAGAACAGTTAGGAGTGGACAAGGTTTATGTTGATCACAAATATTCATAGATTTTGCTGTCTTTCCTGCAATACCACTATCTAAATTTGCTTCTGGAAAATATTCTAGATGCGTGGCAGGGAGGTTAAATTTTAACTAAGCTCTTTCTTTCTTGATATAGCTGTTCTCTTTCCCATTTATGTCTTGATAAAAGTGTTGATAAATGTTCACATTTGCAGTAAAATTCAGAGGCAAAGACAGTTTCATCTTGGTTTTGCAGTGACCATATCTGAGCAGAAACTATTAATATTGATCATCACAATCTAATTCAAAGCAGAGAGCAAAACGCAGGGATGTTAAAGCCATGGGCAATTGTCACAATTTACTGTTATGGAGAAAACTTTATGGTTAGCTGCCTGGATTAAAAATCCCTAAGAGTTTTCCACAGGAAAGTTTTATTAAAGGCATGGGGTTAAATGTAGTTATACAACACTCCCCTCTCACATATATTGTTACATGTATATTTATGTATCTGTAAAACCAAATTTCCTTGCTCCTGTTAAATGACATTTTAGATAATTTGAAAAAGGAAAAGTCTTTAAAATACCATATAATTCTTTGTGTCACTTACGTTGCTTTTTTATGATATCTTCTGTTTCCTTCAGCTCAACCAAATGCTTTCTCCTCCAAAAAATCCCCCAAATCAAATCCAGAAGGACCAGTCAGCTTCATTCATTCCTGTCATCGTGTCTGCACAGAAACATTTTTCCAATCATAATCAGTTTTGCACCATGGCAATATTTAACTCAGCTTGAGAAAACCAGTTTAATGTTCTCAAACACCAGTTTGGTGCTGTGAGCAGGGGTGAGGCTGCGCTTGCTGCCTGGGTGTCTCTATTCGGTGCACTCAGCTGGCCTGTGAGGCAGGGACTGTCCTGGGAGAGGGAGCACAGGTTTCCCGGCTACCACGTCCTGGAGCGTGGCAGTGCTCAGTCTGGACTGTGGAGTGTGGTGATGAGTTTTGTCATGGCAGTGCAAGCTGGAGCTGACACCACCCCAGTGAGCTTGAGTCCTGTAATTGGTCTGGGAGAGGGGCACAGCGCAGTTCTTTGCTCTCTTCCTGAGGTGGCACTGCGTGTCCTGCAGGGCTTTACTCATAGCTGGGACACGCACAGGATCCCTGTTTGTGAAGATCCAGGATCTGTTTACGCATCATTGTGTGTTTGGTGAGGTAGAATGCACCCTATTGCAGGAATGAGAGGTGTGACTTCTGCAGTTCAGGTAGGGGTGCCCAGGTTAAACATCGGCTTAGTGAGGAGCACAGCCAGAGCCCTGGGGGCTGCAGTGTGGCTGTGGGTGTGGCCAGAGAAGAGCTGCATTTGCCCCTAAGTAGCACCAAGCTCTGTGCCACACGTGGTCAGGTCCAGCTGCCTGTCCTCTGGGAGTACACTACAGGTGTGTGTCCACATCTGTGACAACATTTTAGGCAAGTGTAGATGGTGGCAAAGTTACACTCTTGTTACAGGCTGGCAGAGTTATATTGTGCCCACATTTACAGAATGGGTCGGACTACATGCTGAGAAACACTGAAAACCAGGCCTCACATATCCTTTTTATAGATGCTGAATCTCCATGGTTTGCAGACTGCAACTTGGGCAAACTTCTTTTCAACAAATAGCTGTATATATTTAAGCAGAGACAGGAGTTTTTCTTTGAATGATAGATTTTGAACACATATCACCCTTGCCAGGCAGGTTTTTCCTATCTAAACCTCATGCCTGAATTTTTTTTCTCTACAAAGCCATGGAAAATTGTAGCATGGAGATAGCAATTTAGATGGATAAATTTTAATTTTTCTGTATGTAGCACTGCCAGCAGGTTAGATTTAGGATCCAGGGATCTGGAATCTCAAGTTTTGTTCCCAGCCATGCAATTGACTTGTGCTCTAACTAAAGGCAAGTTGGTTTTGCCTTCATTTTTTATTTTTTCATATTTTTTTTGCATCAACAGGAACTGGATGCAACCTCACAGAGCTTAATTAACATTTGTAAAACATTTCAAGGCTTTTGGATGAAGACAGGAGTCATTCCATATGATAATCATGATGTCTGATGGCCAGGCTCAGGGAATGCCAACCTTCCATGTGCAGAGCAGGCACTCAGACAATGGTACCAACCTGATCAATGGTCTGCTTGGTTCCCTTCTCTCCATACCTCAGCCACCTGTATCAACCTCCAGTTTCCTCTCTTGTGCTGATCATGTTAAAACACTAGCTGTATTGATTTTAGAGCAAATATAATTGATTTTAGAGTGAATCTCCTAGACAGTGCAGGAGATTCACTCTAAAATCAATTCAGAGTCCATTTAAATCACTAGCAACTCCTGATATGCTTCATTAGATCCAGGATGAGCAGGGGCAACATCTGCAGCATAGTAGTAACCAGATCAAAGCTCCAGCTATGTTAAGACCATGTTGAAAAGGGAATGCAGCAGCCAGTGTTCAGAGCAGCCAGTGTTCAGAGCAGCTCCTGGTCTTGAGGGCTACATGCCTGTCAAGGCAACTTGAAGCTTGGCAAGGCTCAGAGAGCTGATCCACTCCCTGGCCTTATGGCTCAGGCTTCACAGTGAACTTACTTGTCTTTGAGTTTGCCACTTGCTGGCAAGAGGCTAAAATTAGCATCCTTTCCCAGCAGATACTTAACAGAAAATATTTGGCTGCAGACATGCCAGTTGGGATATCAGTAGTGGAGCAAATCTTCTGATGAGACTCTTGAATCACCTGTCAGAGAGCAGTTTGACTTAAACAGGAGCTAACCAAAGCCCAGCCTGGAATCAGTTCCTAGAAAACCACAGGAGCCATTAGCACGAACAGCTCCCAGCCCTTAGCTGGCCCAGCAGGTGGGGAAATGGCCGGGGCTGGCAGACCAGTGCCAGGGCACTGTGTGCAGGGCAGAGCCTCCAGCCCATCTGGCAATCCTCAGCTTACCCCAAACAGCACATGGGTGCAGGCCCACAAAGAGAAATGGCTTAAAAGTTTAAAATGAATAATTCAGCACTCCTTTGATTTGTTTTAACTACTGCAGAATGTGTGTCCTGCCACATTACTTCAACCTTGGAATGAAGTACAAATAGATGTGATTCAGACTCTAAATATTTAAAGCCAGAATCTAATCTTAGATACATTGTGTATGCTGTCATCTCAAAAATCCGCTAAAGAGAGACAATGATGGACAGCACAGATTGAAATTAAATTCAAGCTCTGTATTAAAAAACTTGCCCTGCTAATTCACATGAATGATTAACCACAAAGAAACTTATGTCTGTCAGTGACAGCAGTGCTGAAGTGTTCTTTGTCATCACTGTCTTGGTTAACTTCAGAAAAGAATAGTCCAAAACCACGACAGGGAAAGGACGTCACCTCCCCTTTCTCCCGATTTTCTTACAGAGATGCAGCTAAACTATTAACATTTTCCAGTTAAATGGCAAACAAAACATTTCTAATCTTCCTTTCACTGAAAAGAAAGATAAAATCACAACCGTAACTTAAATCAAAAGCTATAATAGTACTGGGGCAGTTACAGGCTCTTACTATAGATAGGCAGGTCAAAGCGATCAGCATATGAATCTTCACACACAGCGAGCAAAGCCATAACTTGACACAGCTCTCTATCGAATATTATTGTAAGAGGTAAGCACACCAGGGCATGACCCTATTAAATACCAAACCTGTAGCTCCAAAATAGCACAAAACCTAGATGGATGATCTCATCTCCAGCAGTAATGTGCCAGAATACAAATAAAGGATTGTCACTGCTTCAAGTGCACAAGGAAACAAAATAAGACCATGTTAATATAAAGGGTGGAATATACATTGACAGCTGAGCAGAAGAGGAACCTGCTGCTGCTGCTGAAAGTGATGGTGGTCTTTCTGTTCCCTTTGCTGGACATTAAGGCCTCATTATGGGACTTCTGGATATCATAACTGTACAGCAGCCTCCCAAGACAAATGTTAATCCATTAAAAGAGCAATGAGGCTAAACACGCACACCAAGCAAGTGAGCTGTGGGTATTTAGCCTTATCTAGAGGCTAAATGATGTTAATATCTATGTCACTTTCTAGTTTAGGGCTAGCATAATGCAGCCACCAGTCCAGGGGCAGAGTGCTGCGGACTTTAGGTGGCGTTCAGATCAACTAAGAAGGGCCATTCATACATCAGATCTGAATGTATGTACCTCAGATATGAATAGTAATGTATATGTAGGATGTTTATTAACAAAACAAATGTGTTTTACCTTAGACAGATGGAAATGTTTTATGTTTCAGTAAGGTGCTCTAGCACAAAAAAATTCACTTCTATAATTTTCCAGTGAGCTGAGCCTGGGAGGGTCTGAGTGCCCATGGGGCACTTTGGGGATTAAAAGTGCATGATTAATCCAGGCAGTGATTATTTCCTTCCTTGGGCTTTCAGAGGAATGTAGCATTGTGGTTCAGAAAGGGCCACTGGAACACAAGGTGGAAACCCACACGAAGAAGGATCACATGAAGGAAGATGAGGAAAGCAGCCAGAGCCACGATAATAATATTCCAAATAACATCCTGGAGGCAGTTTTACAATTGTGAGCATTGCCGTGGACCTAGATGTAGCTGCAGGAAACATGGATTTGGGTTTGTTTTAAATCCCATGGATTGGCATCCAGGCTCTGCAACTAGGAAGTATGATCTCTTACTGAATAGGAGCATAGCCACAGGAGAGAAAAGATTAAGGGTATCAAAGGAATAAATTTTTTCATTTCACTCCTTTCTTATTACAGTAGATTAAAAGAAAAGAGTGAGTTTTGTTCAACATTCAATTTTGAGGACAATTAAATAAGCCAAAAACATTGTTCAGAATTAGAGCACTGAATAAAGGATTTCAAAAACGCAGTGTGGGGTTCATGGTGGGATTTTTATTTCCTTTTAAGATGAGCCGTATGCAGCTGTATGAGATCTATTGTCCTCTGTCCCACTGAAAAAATAGTTTCTTTCTGAAGCATCCAATCTGTTAAGACACATAGGTTCTTTAAAAGCTTAAAAAAGAGGGAAAGCACTCAAACTCTCTTCTGGTTCAAATGGCAATTATCTGAGAAGCAGCAAAGAAACAGGAATACATGGGTAAATGAAATAGCTTTTGATTGCCTGGCTATGAATGACAGTAGGATTTGCCCTCTTTGGTAATGACAGCAGCAGCAAGCAGTATGCACCGGCAAGACAGAAGTCAGCCCTGACTGTCTGGTACAACAGCAGTGATCTTTCACAGCATAGATGGTTATTACAAGCCTGCACCGGGGAAACCACTTTCTTCTCTAATGGATGGAGAAATGTTCCTTGATGCTGAGGCAAAAGGGGACACCATTTCAAGGAAACAAAACCTTTGAAAACTTCCTTGTAACTGTGTGTCTGGAAAGTCTCTTTTCCCTCTGTTCTGCAGGAACTGTCCAACACCAAGAATTCCACCATCACTTTTAGGCCCCATCAAGACAAAGGCCAACAAAAGAGGGAGGCTAAAAGACCAACTCTAGTTTACAATTCCACCTTCAAACTCATCATTCATCAACTGAAGGAGGGTTTCTCAAAATAAAAAGCTACAGACTAGGTATGTAGAGTTTGAGAAAAAAAAAAAATCTCTGATCATTATAGCTTATGTGCTGCTGTCATTCATTCTCCAGGGAATCCTGTGCTCCAGGCAGATCTGGCAAAACAGACAACTAAGAGAGGAGCTTGTGTGATGGAGAACCTGGAAAGCTTCAGGCACAGAGTTTGCCTGTATTGAGCTTGGAATGAGGGATGAAAGCAAGTCACAGGGGCAATGGTGCTTACATTTCCAGTGCATCAACTCTAGTGACTAGAAGTGCCAAATTTCAACTCCTCTGAGTGTAAAGCAGAATAACACAGGGCTCAAGTCAGTGGTTGGTAGAAAAATGGCAGTCAGACATCCTCCTTTAAACCTCTGAAGTTGACTGTCTCTCTGCTCTGAAGGGGATCTTTAGACAGAGATAAAAAGGAAAAAAAACACAAACAACTTCTCCTGTAAGTTTTTTCTAAGGGAAGACAACAGACTTGGGAAAAGTCTTTAGGCAATCTTTGCTCAAGATCAAATTCTTTAGAAAGGAGCTCCTCAGAGAACTGTTACACCACATGCTTAGGTGCAAGTGGGAACCCTGACTAGAACGATTATTAGGATAAATAGAGGTGTTGCAATCCTAGGAAGCATACAAAAGAGGGGTTTCCCTATCAGATTCAGAGACTGGGATTTTTTAGGCCATGTAGGTACATATCATCAAGGGCATATTATGGCTGAAAATGGTTGTGTAGTAATGCTAGAGAACTTGGAATGGTAAAGGACTGGCCACAAAATCTCATCAGTGCTGGTCCAGGACAGCTGAATTTCAAGCTTAGAGCCGTTTTAAGTCTTTATGCAGCTGGCTAAAAATCCTCCCATGTTGCTACAATTTGTGAATTTGTGAATTCCAGTTTGAATTTCTGAATTCCCTGTATGGTTTTGTTTATAGTGATGGCTCTGTTTATTTTCAAAAGGTTGCCAGGAAGGCCAGCTTTAGACAGTGCATATAAATACAGCTTGGACTCAGCAGGCTGAGAAATGTGTCCAACACAGCAGGGTGCAGGAGGGGGAGGCTCAAGTAGGCTGTAACAGACTGATCAGAGAAGTTGTCCTGCGGAGACATCATGAATGCCTCACATATGTGAGCTAGCCAAGGTCCCCTCCACCCACAACCACTTCCTTATAAATCTATAGTGTAGAGAGAGCAGCAAAAAGATCAAGTAAGGTGTCAGAGGGAAACCTGGCACTAAGGAATAGAGAGTGAATTCCTGGCGAGAGACAAAAAAACCCCATTCCTGTTCAGTTGGATGAGTTATTACATATTAAAAAAGCAGGTGCAGGAACCTTGTCCCATCATATGAGATCTCTACTTGCATGTTTGCTGGTGAGGAGGCAAGCAAACCCTTGGAGAGGCGGCTGTCAGCAATGGGATTCAGACCTGCTGGTGGTGGTCAAATGCCTGTACCAGCCTCCCATCTAGGTGTGGGAGATGTCCAAGCAAGGGAACTTTGCTCACAGCTGCTGCTATAGAGTAAAGTGACTTCTATTATGCAGAGAGAAGGCTCTTGCGCTTTAAGAAGTGCCCCTTAGAGGGGCTGCAAAAGGGGTGAAAAGGAGGGAGACCCCCAGTGAGCTTTTTCCTTTTATCTTGTAGACGAACCAGATGGCAGGAGCAGCAGAAACCAAAGGAGGAGCATGAAGATTTTAAGAATCAGATTGCTAAAGTGTAATGAAAACTGAAGCCAAAAACTAGGCCTGGACAAAACAGAACACCAGAGTGGAAAAACAAGCACTAGAGTAGCTTAGCTGAAAGGGGAAATAATAAAATAAATGAGCTCAGTTCTTCAATTCAAATTCCAACTCTGTGCTTTCAGGACAGGAGACTTGGAGAAACTGAAGAACTGGCATTAAGTCTCTTTGTAGCTGCAGCTGCTCGCAGTTATCTGCCTCTGTGTTCCCTGGCAGGGGACACTGCAGCACCGATAGGCAGCAAATTTCTCAGGATGTGAGAAAAGGGCACCAAGAATGACTAATGGATCCATCATGAACTCGCACATTCGAGCAGACACACATGCCGCTTCCCTATAACAGGTAAGATCCAGCTGGAGCACTGCTGCATCCCAGAGCTGCAGCCTGCAGCTGCTCTGTGTCAAGTCACTGGTGATGGGGGACATATAATGTTCCCTCTGAAAGCCCTACTTGCTCTCAAGCAGGGCTTTCTGGTCTCTCTGGAGAGATGCTGCTGAGCATGTATTTTAATTGGCTTTCAGGTCCCAGGATAGATCAGGCAAGAAGACCTCACTCTGGTATGCTGCACTACATCCTTGCTTCTCCAGAGTACTGTCATTTTTCAGAGCAAATGCCAATAAAAAGGGCATGATGTCAGGCATTCCATCTGCGGGATGTGCTGTGCTCCTCCGTTCCCAACCACAGACTGATGGATGCTGCTGCTCCATCACTCCCGGAGGAAGCATAACAAATTCTTTCACCACCCATCCCCCCAGTTTCAGTAAAGATCCACTGACACTTGGTGGAAAAAACAGCATTGTATTTGATTTATAATTAACAGGATTTACAAATAATGAAAAAGAAACAGATTAGCCATGAAATTAGGATGCCTTTGTTGATGAAAGGGTAACTGGCAAAGCACCTTCCTGTAGAAGTCATATAGCTCAGTCCTAAACAGTATAAAATAACTTACAGCCCAGGCAGGTTCAGGAATGATTATAGACAAATGCAAGAAGTTGAGTACAAAACAAACAAAAAAACTGCTCACAGCCTACTGGGCAGGAAACCAGTTTTGGTGAGGCTTTTGATTTTCAGAAACTGAAGGAAAGGTCCACTGACAAATACTAGGAAATTTTCAAAACAGGAGGAAAAAAAAAAATCAACAGACAGTAAAAGTCAGTGTGTGACAACCTACCAGGCAGGGAGAGCGGGCAGCAGACACTGCATTAGCTTGCTGAGAGTCAGCAGAGTCCGGGCGCTTGGCAGGACAATGAACGAAGGAGTACAGATGGCAGCACTTCATTAAAATGCTACTTTACTGCCAAAAACTTGCAAGACAAAGAGAAGTAAAGTTCTCTGATGTGCAATACAGCAATTTAAGAAGACGTACCTAACTTTTTGATTTGTACGGAGCTTACCTATATTGTAAACACACACTTTCTGACAAGTTATTTCAATTTTCTTTGCTATGGATTATAGTGTGTATTCAATCAAATGCAGCATTCCAAGGCTCAAAACTGACCGAGTGGTTTTCAATAGACGGGTATACGATTTTTCCAATATCATACTAGTATTTTACATCACAGATACAATAAAAACAAGTGATGGTATTTCTAGGACAGTTCCAAGATTCAAATAAAAAAAATCATCAGAACCATTCTAAAATAGGATATTATACATAATCAAATCATGTTAAACAGCACACTCTCGGCAAGCAGCTAATTACAAGCATTCTGCTGGTCATGTTTTTCACACAAAAGTCATTCAATAGCACATAAATACTTATTTTTCTGATCTGCTTCTTTTTACAAAACCATTCATCAGATTCACAGAATTAGTACAAGTAAGGCACATTAGCATATATCATAAAACTCACAATAATAACAAAGAGTTTTAAAGTTTTAAGGACTAATTCCTTCTTTGCAGTGATTTCTGAACCAAACAAGACTTCTTCAGTAGAACTCTCCTACACTGACATTACTCTTATTTCTCTCACAGCCATCTGTGGTGGGTGCAATACTGTGCATCACCATTGAGATAAATAATTAAATTTAGAACTTTGTGTGGTGGCAAATCCCATTTTTAGGTCTTGCAGAGAAATCGAACACTTTGTTCACTATGTTCATTATGAGCACAGACCAAGCTTTAGAGCTCTATGGAAGTCAATTTCCAGTTATCAAAATAAAAGGGGATATTGCATGTATCTCTGAGTATGTTATTGTTTTCCTAGTACAAATATTGCTTAAGGTAGAAAGGATGCTATAGTATTGAATTTACTTGCATAATGAATCCTAAATGCTGATGTCTCAGATTCTACTAAATCAAATGAACTATAGGTTTTTCTTCTTCCACCCCCCACCCTGCCCCCAACCAAAGGACTCTCCTTCCCACAGAAGATTCATTTACACACAACACAGCTTTTAATTAGAAGCATAATTTACAGTAAAAATTCTTTACATTACACCTCTGCTATCAAAAAAACATGAAATCTTTCATTTAAAGTTGTAATTATACATTAAAAAATAGAACACTATTTCCTTAACAGGAAGAATGAATTTGAACATCTTCAGATCAGATTTCTTTATTGCGGCTTTTGAGTCAAAGGTCAGTCACTTTATTCTCGAGCGCAGCTGCTATTTGCTGTAAACGGAAGGCAAGCTGCATTTTTTGTGCAGCTGGATCCTCTTCAAGTGCATTTATAATCTGGAAGATATAAACAGAGAAAGTTTAGAGTAATTTAGCTTAAAACGTATGACATAGTTCCGAGACCAAGTGTTTGATACTACTTTGGTTGTAAAAAATCTTTTGCATTCACTCTGTACCAAAGTCCATCTATTAGGCCTCATGTTCTATTTTTACAAAAAGACAGTAAAAATGATTGTCTCTGTTACTTTATCTAAGTTGCTGTAATGTTTCCCATTATGTTGAGATACAAGCAAATTAACAGGTAGTATTTTATCTTGTAAAATATTACATTCCAAGATGAAGCAGGCAGGGGAAAAATTTCCTTAGAGCTATTTAAGAAATGGTGCTTTTACTTACAGTGCACCCTACAAGACTTAAGGGTCATTTACCATCAGTAATTATATCCCATCCCCATGAGCTTTAGTTATGAGATGCTCCTGGGTGGTCCATGCACAGGCATATAGTAGGACAATGCAAGGTCTCCTGTGCCTGTAGGCAATATGAGGAATAAAGCCAGCAGCTCCCCTTTGGCTCTTGCCAAGAAGTGCCAAGACTCTGGCCCAGCACCACGTAGCTCAGGAAAGCAAAGAGCTCATCAGAGGAGCCCCCAGCATCCTACAGCCTCTGCTGTACAGAATAGATATATAAGAGGATATGACTCTTAAGACACAAGGGATTTGAAAACAAGAGCTAGTAAAGGTCAGCTGTTATGAGAAGGCTTTTTTTCAAATAGAGTTTTTTAGGGCAACCCAGATCAAATTCAAAAGGTTTTGAAAGGTTTTCATTTTCACCATCCTTTAGGAAAACTTTTCCATCAGCTATTAGATTTCTCCATTAGAAGAATGTGTTACATGACAAAACCATCCCTTTTTTCTAGAACTGGCTTTATTAATACAAGTCTGACAGTGTAATCAAGCAGAAACCTTTAGCACTGTTTCAATACTATATAAACTTGCAAGTACAAGCACTGGAAAAATGGAGTTTGCCTGTCACTACCTGTGGTTCTTATTACTTCTTGAACATCACTGACAATGGAGATTAATGTAGTCAGAATCAATCTAGCCAATACTTTCACTTTGAAAGGCTAGTCTAACATGTGCATTTCCAACACTGGAGCAAATTTGTTTAGAAAGAATTATTTTAATGAATTTGGTTTTAAGGCATGAAAATATTTTTACAAGACAGACTTAATAAACACTTACTGCAGTATTTAAACTGGGCCTAATTTAATTTGATATTGTTTCCTTAATTTAAACAATTATATCTAGCTGTAACTCCTCAAATCTAGGCTAAATAATTTATGATTATCTCTACTGGTGAATATATCCTTCATATAAATGTGGACAATTAGAATGCATCCACTTAGTCATTGTCAAGCCCTGCAGAGATGCAGAAGGTACAACACATGCTGGGAACCACTGTGTCAGTAATAAAGACAAGGGCAGCTGCAAAATGTTCCAATTTATGCAAATTAAAACATTTTCATGGAAAATAAATAAGCTTGATTAATTTTGCTGAATGGTTCTTGACAGATTATCTCCACAATTCTGAATTAGCAGCCTTTTCATCAGATGCACCTCATTGTTACAAAGTGATGTACATGGCAGGGAAGAGCTGCAGCTATGTACTGGGGTGTGCTGGCCTGCCACTGATGAAGTCCCACAGGCTGGTGGCTCTGCCTGAGGTGTGGATGAATCAGGGATTTACAGTTCATCTGTCATTCAGGGTCCCTGAGTGTTTTTGTAAGAGGTCAAACTACAGACACATTTGGGAAGGTGCTGAAAGCCAGCTTAGCACTGGGGATGAAGGGTGAGGGAATGTCATCGGGTCGGCCTACATTCCTCTGGCTGCTTCCCCCACTGACCATCATTGCAAGACTTCTCAGGGTGATTTGATTTTCCCTGCTTGCATCTGTTTAAAAGCTGCGACAGGCTGGCTGCTCCTGAGTAAGGCAGCAGCAGTGAATGATGAGACTCACTGTCTTTAGTGCTAAATATAAGTGAAAACATGAACTGTGCTGAGGTGCAAGACTAACCGAATAGAACTTACATGTGCTGTTCTCCTTTTTGATTCAGCATCTGTTCTTACTTGCTTTGATTTAATTCTGAGAGTTTTCTGGAGGCATTCATTTCCATGGAAACCTTTGAATAAAAGTTTCCTTCTCTCTTTTTGTTTTCAGATTAAGTTTGGAGAGCCATAGCCACAGCCCAGCTACACTGGGATATTCTTTGTCCCCCTTTCCACAGGGTGTGAAAAACCTAAGAAACTTTTTTAACTGAAGCTGTGAGCCTGCTTTTGAATCAGGCTACATTCAACAGTTACTCTACTTTGGTTTACCTTAGGCAGGCACTTCACTTGGAATGGCAAAACAGGGATGGTGTGCATGGTTTTAAGAGCTTTTTAAGAGCATTTTAACTAATAAAAAGGACATGGTTCCAATTCCCACAAGCAAAACAAGTTTAACGGATTGTTCCTAATAAAAAAGCACACTGTCTTGAACCCTGATATAACTCTGATGACTTTTTGCTCGGTGACATTCTTATATACTTATTAGGATGGTAGAACTGAAGAGAAATGATTTTTAAATCTATCTCTCTTTCAGATCTTGTTAAACTATCCATTAAACCATCCCTACCAAAACCAGATAGCCATAATGAAATTGTTCATTTATAAGGACATTCCCGTGACCAGTGTAATTGCCAAGCAGGGTATATAACTGCAAGGTTTTTGTTCAGCATTGCTTTTACCTGATTTTTCACTGAAATCCAGAAGTCACTCCTTTAGACTAATGTTAGCCTTCATAACATTTTACCATTGATACTAAAGCATGAAAATAAAAGCCATAACTTACCTCATCATAGTATTTGTTAGTGTACTGGTAGAGTTGGTGTAGAGCCACAAGCGTGTTTAAGGAATCAGTATGTGCCTGTTAACACAAGCAGGCAGCAAACATGTCAAAATAGGATCACACCCAGCTGAAAGTTATGCACATGCACAACTGTTGGGTATAATTGACAAGATTTCCAAATACAAGCTCTGTGTTTAATTTTTGTTAAATGATGCTTGGGGCAGAGAAAAGGAGTGAGAAAACTCTTGTTTGGTGATTTTCAGATCAAGACTTCCCCTCTGGTATTTTTCCAGCCTGCCCACAACTCTTAGCATTGGAGGTGGAAGACATTTTGAACTCTGAATGTCAAACCACAGGCTACAGCTCAAACATCTGTTAGCAGCATGGGTGTGAAAAGCTAAAGCATTTACTCAGTACAATCTACATATTGTTGAGATATTAAGCATTGGTTCTGACACAGTCATCAAGGGCGTTTGAAATCCTTTCTCCAGCTCGTTTTACATCCTGAAAATTATTCACACCTCATTACAGCAAAGGTGTAACTCATCAATATCATGAGCACATGCATATTTGGAAAAAGCCACCTGAATCATGAAGATAGAAAGGTGTTGTGGGGGGGGGGGGGGCGGTGAAAAGAGAGAGAGAAAGAACTTTAAATGAAGCAGGAAATAACCCTTCCATTACCTCATCTTCCCCCCACCCCCTACACATATAACTTATTTAGTGAATGTGCTCTACCTGTCTGAACAGATGTTCTTCATTCAAACGTGTAGGATTCAGGTCTCTAGCTACGCCTTTAGTCTTTTAAGTTAGTTAAGAAAATGAAAAATTGCAAAATATTGCTACTGGCATAAATGATTACCCAAGGGATAAAGCAGCAGAGAAACATCCATCTTTCCTTGCTCTATAAAAGTCACTTTTAGAGCTGGTCAAAATTTGCAGTGTTCAATCACTTCTTCCATATTCATTTTTATCGTAATTTATTATGAAAATAGAAAGGAAGAACATATTCTGCTGATGTTAAAACATTATATGGAATTTACTTTTAATGACCAAACATTCTAGTTTTATATACATCTCAATTTATGTAATAAATAAAGTGAACTGTAAAATGAAATGTCACTGCAGATGAGTTTTGTAGTGAATGACTGGAAATAGAAATGATCTCATGAGGATGTTGATCTGCAAAACGTTAGGTCCTAAGGGAACTGAAATAAACAAACCACAAAAAATTCCTCAAACATCCTCCTTACGCTAAAGCTCTTCAACTAAATTAATCAAATGAGCAAACCAGCCAGTAAGTACACTGCCTTCTTGCTCAGGCTAAACAACATCTTTAGGACTGGTGAGGGACTCTCCTGGTTCTCCAAGTTAAATAGAGTGCTTCAAAGGCAAGAGCCTGCCCGAGCTGAGCTGAGCTGCAGGCAGGCAGGCTCTTTTAAGATTGAAGCAGGTTTTGTAATGACTTTGTTCCACCAGTCTCCAACCAAAGTCCCAGATAGCAACTGCCCCATTCTGCCCTTCTCCATGTGAGGTAACCCAAATAACCTACAATGCAAAAAGTGCCACTGAGCAAGCACATGATGAGCTTCTCACATGTAGCATAAAGCAGAAGTATTGCCCCTGTGTAGACAGTTCTAAAATATGCTATACTTAACATGCATGCCTCTTCTTTAATTTCTGGAATCTAATTTTTGCTGTGGTAGCACTGTGAATTCAATCACTATTTGTTGTCAGTATGATCAATGTTACAAATCCCTTATATGCTGTGGAGAGAAAGCACGGTTCAAGAGTGCTATAATTTTTCCACAATGGATGTGAAAAATCCAAACACTGTGCTCTATTCCCTGCATAACTCAGATAGATTAGTGACAATAAGGATTCATGATTCCATTCAATAATCAACATTTCAAAGGTCTAACGGGCACGACTACAATAAACAGGAGTATTTCAGAGATTTATGAAATAACTTATCTGATATTTGCACATACAAAAACCTCCATTTGTCCGGATAGAAAGAGAAGACAACAAAAACCAGTGGTACACTTTGCTCCAATTTCAGTACAAGAAAATGGATTATATTCTTACCCTAGAAATCTCTGCTAGATGGGTATTCATGTCTTGGTCACTCACTGGCACCATCTGACGAATACCTTTGTAGTAACTGCAAGAGATTAAAAAAGATTTTCAGTTAGGTGAAATAAACCGTGTCTTTCTGGTAATTCTGTCTTTCAATTTCACCATTATTTCAAACATGCTTCCTTACTAACACAGGAGATACTCTACCACAACAGAACAATGATTCCTTTAGTAATCCTGCCTTTCAACATTAGTACCTTAGCAGAAGAGCCAAATCATACCTGATTGTACAGGAATGTACCAAAGGAAAAAAGTCTATAATTGCAGATAATTATTATTTTAGGTCTTAAAACTGGCAAGAGTTTTGTTCTGCGGCAGATCTTCCATGATATTAACAGAATTCCCAATTGGTAAATGGATTAAATCAGAGACAGAATAGAAAAAAAAAGTTTCTGAAAATGTTTTCAGGATTTGGTCTCTAGTGAGTTATGGAAGTGCAGCATTTGTTAGACAGATCGTGTGGGTAACAACTGTGACTGCAGAAAACAGCATCATATTTTCTCCTGAATAAATCTATTCATCTGTCTGTACAGACAAGAATACACACTGGATCATAACGGAGCTCCATTTCAACTCTGCCAATGCCATCACCAAGGGGATGTTTAAAAACATCTGGGTGTAAAATTTTTGACAGCTGACTTTGACTATTTCAGCATTCCCTTTTCCTCTTACACAGGCTTAAAATCCTAATAACTGAATAAGCATGAAAAGAGTTGATACTTACTCTTCCACCATTTTCTTATAGTTAGAGATTTCTTTTGCATAAAGTAATTTATTACTCGGAGAATCCTGAAAAATTTAGAATGCAGAAAAATGTAGTTATTTATGAACATTTCTAGGAAGCAAAAGAAAGTCGAGAACGTAAGATCAAGCCTTTATATTCATATACACTTGAGCTTTGCAGTTATTAACATTTGGATACTTATTAACATTGGTGGGATTCTTGCATAAAAAGATGAAGTTTACACATGACATTACTGCTGAGTTTTACAAATATATCAATGCAACGTGATAATAAATTATTGGTGGACCTGAAATAATCAGTTCTTAAATATGCTTTTTATAAAAGCAGTTGCTATTTTCTCCTTTTTCTAAGTATCATCTGGCAGACTACACAGCAATACTGACAGTTCACCAACCTGTTAAGTGGTGAAATGTTAACTTCATTATAAAACTAAAGAGAAACGATCAAGTCTGTATCTCCTCAGAGAATGGGTATTGTCTGTGAGGATGCCCTTTGTCTCTCAGACATGAGCATAGTCAGGATGTAGAATGCAAATCACTTACTCTGCTTAATTTGTGCTCTGTTCTTGTGCAAGCATCCATGAAAGTCTGTGCAATGACTGACAGTGAAGCATCCACTACTTCATGAACGTGAACATCAAAGATGAAATGGGGATTTTTCAGTATGTTTACCCAGAATCTAAGAGGCAGGCTGCAAAGCAAGGGAAAAGATAAATAATCCTTTTTACACAATAAATATTCTACAGCAAGAAAATAACATGCAGTTAAGTATGGGCTTTGCATTTTGATCTCCTCACAACAGCAATGTTTAATTTTATATTTCAACGTTTATATAAGCTTGTCTGGGTTTCACGTCTGAAAACCAAGTCTTTACATCTCTCAGAGAAAAACTCATATGAGAAGGACCTTAAGTGCCCCAAAATAGCAAGCAAAGATATCTGCGAGGTCAGAGAAACTATCAAGTAGTATGTATTAGATTTTGTGATTTGACAGGTAAATCTAGTCCTATTTGCCTCTTGCTTTCCTCTTCTCTGAGGAAGGACAAAAAGTAAAACATGGTAAATCTGCCAGTGACAATCCGATAGGTACACTAGTTTCATTTTCTGCAGCTTCTAGGCTTACAGGGAATCTTTTTCATTATACCAACATATTATCTCAATTAAAATGATTCTGAGGATTATAAATGAAATTTACTTTGATTTATGGTACGAGTGCTAGTATATACCTGGGAATGATACTCTTATTTCTCTGCAATACAAGTATGACTCTGTTGATACTGTACCTGTTTGTTTTCCAGATGTGAATGGTATCTTCATCCTTGATGTCATGTTTTTCTGCTTGCTCATCAAGAAAGTCAAAGAAGTACTTCACAGCTGGTGGCACCACATGGTTTGAGTTGAGCACACTATGAAAGAAGTCATCTACAAACTGCTGAAGTGTCCCCTAAAAGCAAATTTTTAAAAAATCAGTTACACTTGTATTACAAGCTGAACTCAGCATCTTTCATTCCTATTGACATAGTCCAGTTGCTGTCACTGATGGCCTTTATCCTGAGTGCTAAGAATGACAAAAGCAAGCAAGTTCTTAGAGCAATGACTTTGTAAACTGCCAACACAGTAAAGACCTTCTAGAACACAATTTTATGTTCTAGACTGAGAGGTTGTGACTTCACTAGTGATGCTATGGTTTGCACAAAAAGGTGTGCCTTCTGCTTGACAGAAGAAGCAGAAATTGGTTGCTATATTGACACTTCAGAGTCGTGAACATAAAATAATTTTTAGCCACTTTTTAATGGTTTTGCAGCTTCCCACATCCAGTTTCTCTGACACCAGAGCACCATGCAACTTTTAGAAAGAGACTGAGAGGAAGAAGTACCGGTGAGCATTTGCCCTTTTTTTTAAGGGCAAGCACTTGGGCCTTATAGACACTCAGTCTGACTCAGCTTCATGAGATCCATGGAGCCCAAGAAGTGAAGTGTCCAGAAGGGCTGTGTTCTTGGTTGGATTGCTGCATCTGCCTGCATCTTAGTAATGGCACCCTCAGAGACTGTCCCCTTGTTTTAGAGATGACCCTCCTCAGGCCACATGGAGTTCATCCCCAGTCAACTGATTGGCCCTACAGACACCTTTGAAGGGCTGCATCCTCTTTCCAACCATGACTCCAGCTGACAGCCTCCAAACAGGGCAGGGACCCAGATGGAAAGGAGCTCTAAGACATCCTACTGTCAGCAAAAACACATTGACCATCCCTGGGTTGTAGGGGTAGCCGTGATCCCAGCCATAAAACCTCACCAACACTTTATGAGTCAGTAAAGCTCCAGACTGGTAATAATCTATAAAATAGCTATTGGGAATATAAAAGCAGTGGCTTTATTAACAGAAAAAGGGGATGCAAGCATCTTTCTGGCTCTTTGTTCTGAGTGTATGTTGTCTGTCCAAAGACTTTCCTTCAAATCCACTTCCACACTTGGACAAGTGGCTTTAGCTGGAGCCAGACTGCCTTTGTTTTCACAAAAGGAGCCTGACTTTGTGGTCATTAAACACATCATTCGAAATTCTTCCTCCAAGGAGAAATGTTTCCAAAAATTATTTTGCTCATGATCAATTCTGCAGTATAGGCACTAAAAATACTCTGAAAGGACTATTATTATTTGGAAACTTTTTTTTTTTTGTTTTACTGCAGCATTGATCACATACAAGAACAGGGAAATATAAGGCTCTGTAGCAGTTTATAAAGCATTCAGTTCCAAAGAAAACCCAACAAAATATTATCTAAACAGGAGGCACAGAGCAGAATATCCATCTTTGTCTTGCAAGGAAAATCCTTATTTAACGATCATGTAATCATGGTTCTCAGCTTTGATCAGGAGTTGTACTTCATCTCTTTGTAATGTTCCTCAGGGCATATTAACCAATTGAAGCCTTGAACACCAGCTTGTTCGTACATGACACATATTCCAAATTGCAGCCAAACACATGACTAATATTTGTATCTATTTCCTCAGTTGTATCTCAAAATCTGTAGAAGTAAGGTGTAACTATAGCACATCAGAGCCCTACCTTCACAGAAAGAAGCCTGGTCAGGTAGATTTCTGTAATAGCTTTGGTCCTCTCTTTTTCTTTCACACTGCCCCGCTTTGATTTACCTTCATCCATTTCATCCACTGGTCGGACTAGATGCCAGACCTTATTTTCATCTTCCAGGAGTGCATGCCCTAGAAACAGTAATTGCAATTATTGTAAAAAACACCCAACCCCCAAACAGCAATACAAAAGTAATCTTATACGTATGTGCATGTTCCCTATTCTTAACATTCCTGTTCTCTTGCCAAGAGGATCGAGATTACCCTGTTCCTGTCCAACATATACAACTCAAGTACTAAATGTTCAGTGGCACAGAGCTGAAAAAGCTTGCTTTAGTCAAAATCAAAGGGAGGGGAAGGGATCACACAATAAGAAAACTCCTGTTCAGTCATTGTCCTGGTTCAAGCCAGGAGAGGAATAATTTTTACTGTAGCCAGAAGGGGTCATGGCTGGCACACAGAGGTTGTTCTATACCACCTCGTGTCATTGTCACAGGTGGGGAGAAGGCAGCCTCCTCTGGGGAGAAGGGGCTCCTTCCAGTGGAGTAAATGTGGAGGGAGCAGTGAGGTAATGCCAGTTCCGAGCTGGAGGGAGCAGTGCCATAATGCTGGTTCGGAGCCACAGGGAGCAGGTGAGTAATGCCAGTTTCAAGCTGGAGGAAGCAGTGGGAGTAGCATGACAGAGGGAGTGGTCAGGTACTGTCTGTTGTTGGGGGTTTCCACAGTGAGCAATTTTGGTTTCTTTTCTTGTATCCGCTTTCATTAGTATTGTTGATGTTACTGTTTGTTTCCTTATCTCATTGCTGTTTCCAGTAAATTGTTGTTATCTCAACCCATGACTTTTACCTTTTGTGCCTCCAGTTGTCCTCTCCATCCTGCTGCGGGGAAGGGAGAGGCGGAGGGGAAAGTGAGCAAGTGGTGCATGGCTTGGAGTGGTAGAAGACTAAATTGGAAAATACCATTCCTAAACCACGACAGTCATGTAAACACAGAATGTGTATGCTTTGAGGTCCACACAATCAAGTTCTCTACTTTGTGAATTGTCAAAGACATGATCAAGTTATAGAATCTTAGCTAGGTCTGACCCCATAGCCACCACAGAAATACCAATTGCAGCCTACTCCTGGTACAACATTTTTTCTAGGTAACACCATTACAATTCACATCTTTACCCCAGTTACTGAGGTCAAAGTATGGTACCTAAGTTCAAACCTTCCTTTTATCAGCATTTGATAAACACCATTTGACTCTGTAGCTGAGTGGAGGAAAAATGCATCCCTTCATGGAGATGACATGAACTCCAGCAGCCAGAAGTAATGACTGAAGCAAATTCATATCCATTACAATAAGATTTTAAAAAATTTGTTTGTCAGTGTTCATAGTTTAAACCACAGGGAGAGACTCACATCAAGTGTGTTACAATAAAGCGGAAACAGGAGTAAGCACTTGGGTGCTAATGACAGCTCTTCTGGTTACAGTGCCTCACTCTGCTACCCGGGGCTTGGCCATGCACCCGGTCCTGGGGCTTGGACCAACCATCCCACAGTGGATAAAAGCAGTTTTGCGTTTCAGCATCAACATTATTGTTCAGACAAACTCCATGCCTAAGAATCTTTTGTTACAAACAGTTCTAAAAGAGATGATACAATTGTTTTAACTTGCATTTAATATTCCTTGAAAAGAGTTTCTGTGTCACTTTCAAATCTCTTGGTTTTGTTTGTTCTTTCTTTAATTCCTGAACTTTTGCATCTACTTGGCATAGTCCCTAAAATCAATGGCAATGCAAGTTATTGAATCAGTACATTTAAAATCATTGACATCTTAAAAATGTGAAAGTTATTTTTCCCATAAAAATTGTGATTCAGCCCCAGTGTACAAATTATTTTGCATTCTGCTAAGTTTTATGCTTTAATATACATCTCTAACATAACTGAATCCCAGTTACAGCACAAAATATCAGTTTTTAATTTCATTAACTTTGACCATAATAGTTTATTAACTAACTTCTTCAGCAGCTACATTGAATTTCCCAGCTTGCATGTACATTCAATATTTTACATCACAGGGGAAAATAACATTTAAGAGTAATCTGGCTAAGCCAACACTTTTGCTTGAATCTACTTTATACATCCTTATGAAAAACATTACTTATGCAGTCTTCTGGGACATTTACTTCTTTTTAACAAGGTAGGGAAAAAATATAAATCCCACATTAAATCATGTTGTCCTTTGAGAGTCCTTAATTCAACTTGGAAGTTCATGTGAATGAAGCCAGAAAAAATAAAAGCTATCACTTTATTTTGAAGCAGTTGTGATTTCACAATAGATGCCATTCATGGCAATCATCTAGTACTGCTAGTACAGTAAGAAACACTGCTGGGCATGAAGTATGGAATTTCTTTTGCAATCCCTGTTATTTACTTTTGGACATTAACAGATCAAATCATGCAGTTAGAGCAGAAATTATATTCTAGCCTTATGGTTGGGATTCAAAGGAATTTATTCTCTCTTTGCCCTCCTGATGGTGTATGGTCCAGTTTAACTTTGGACAGAAGAGGAAACAACTAAAGGGGTTTCCACTGAGATTACTGGCTCTTACATGCAGCTGAGTTTGTTCTGTGTTTGTTTAGCACAGCAGAATTGGCTGCTAGTGGAGTAGATAGTTATTTCATAGGAAAGTGAGGATTAAGAGACAACAGCTCAACCAGATGAACTTCTGCAATCCTAGGATCTCACTTCATTGCTATAAATAGCAGGAAGAAAGAGGAAGAGAAATTCAGAACACGGAGCAACAAAACATGTTAGCAATATGGTTGCTAAGAGAAAATAACAGTTCTATGAGATAGTATTTTCCTTAATGGGAAAGTAGGAAATGAACAAAATAAAAGATAGGGGGAAATACCTCCTTTTTATCTCCTTCACTGTGTCACACTATGCATCAAGCTGTGAGCAGGGAGAAGATTGTGTCCAGGAGGTCAAATGCTTCTCCCTGAGCTCTTTGTCTTGGCCCTTGGCATTCTTTGGCCAATATAAAATAATTCATGGGGGAGTGGACGGGGTGTTAATGGCAAAAATAGACTGTGCTGACTAATTATAGTGGTAGGAACCATGATGTAAACATCAGGCAATGCAGCCCCTCTCCCCTTGTGCGACCTGCAGCAAATTATCTTCCTTCCAGTCTCCCCTACCCCATGAATACTGCTCCATGGAAATGAAGGAAGGGCTGCCCTAACAGATCTGCTAATTAGTATTTCCAATCTGCAACCCTGTGTCTATTTTTATTCAGAATTAAAAAAGGAAAAAAACCCAACAAAACAAAACCAAATATCAGAAAAAACCACCCAAAATAGAATGCGTTGTTTTAGTTTATAGTTCAGTACAGAAATACTAGTATGGAATCACTGGAACCATTCTCCTTCTTGACACAAATTAGTGCATTTATTGTCTTCAGAAGCAAAAGATGCTGCATTTAATTTGTCACAATCTCCAGTCTTCCTGTTAGAAGCTCTGAATAAAAGCAGCATGAAAGCAATGCCAGGTTTTAGAGCAACATCTCTGAACATGGTCTCACATTTTCAGTCGGTGCAAAGCCTCCCACTTTGGCTCACAGTCAATGGCTTCAGCTGACACTTCTCAATGCAAAAGGTGCAAGCTAATGAGACTGAATAAAAGGAAATCCACTTCGTCACAAGCCTCATTCACAGTCAGGATAGGATTTCTGTTTATTCCAACCCTGTAAATCCCTGTGTCATATAAATGTGTATGTGTGGGAAGGGAAGCCTCTGATCCTCTCCTCTCCCTTTTATACACAGTGTCTCACAAATCACGGTCATGGCAGGCTCTCACTTTGTACCAGCTTTGTAACATTTTATAGCTTTCCAACAGAACAAGTTGGCACCAGACAGCTCTGAGGACCTTACGGTGCTAAAGAAAGCAGGGTAGGTTGGCATGAAACACCATCATCCCAAATTTGTACACTACCATGGTGCAAGATGGTGTGGAGAAGAAATATGGTGGAAGCTGTTTTCACTTGATACTTTGGGATCTGAATTCTCTGCAGACTTTTCCCTCATGTACAAGAGCCCTCGTGTGACAGCACTGTCCCCAGAAGTCTGCTTTTCCTTTACAATTTAGTATGCCACACAGATAACTAAGGAATTCACCGTGGAGTACAGATCATGCTTGTTCAAAGAGCTTCATCATACTGAATCATATCTCATGACATAATTGTAGAGAAGGAGGAAAGAAAAAACCTAACCCAAGAAAAAAAGAAAAACACGTGATCTGGTCCTCTACTGCCTGCCACAAGGGTAGAGAGGTGAGGAAGATGAAAACTGGGAGTCCAGAACAGAAGGCTGACCACTATTCTATATTAAGAAAGCAAAGCAAGTTAAGGACACCACCAGGCTCCACTCACAGTCCACTCCACTTCTTTAGAGGTGAGGTGAATATAACCCCAGCCACCAGTGCAACCAAACTGAACAGGGATTAGGAATCAGCTCCTTGCCTGGCTGCACTCCACTGCCTTCTATATTGAACTGGATGTTTTTTTAAGTTAACATGCTGTGTTGGCACCTGCTGTGACAGAACAGTCACTGCTTGGCCAGCTGTGCCAGGCACCTGCAGTAAAGGGGTGAGAGGACAGCAGCAGCGGTGTAGACATGACCATTAGAAGACTCTTCTTTCTGTTGGAAAAAGGCTCAAAGGAAGAATCCAGGAGGACAGAGTAAAAAGTAAACAGCAAGTCATTCTGCCTGTCTTAATTTCCTGTCCAACACTCAAATGAAATGAAAGTCTGAACCTTTCTGCTAAATAGCTGTATATGTCAGAACTATCAGCTGAGACCCATCTTCTTGAAAAATGTACATTTCTGGCATATTATTTCCAACCTGTTTGACTGCCCAGCCCTTGAAACCTATTAAATCTAAGATCAGTAAATCTGTGTAAAGGAATGAAACTATTAGGTGAAGTAATGGCCTTTGCAATCAGTGCTAGACAGAAAAGCATATCGAATGAGTTAATGGGAGTAAGAATGATCTCAACAATTATTGTTCCATAAATCTAACTTCTACCTCATATAAAATAACTGAATGGATTCTATCCTTATGGATAAAAAAACCCAGAGAAACTGAACAGCTGAAGTCAGTAAAGGAAATACATGTGACAAAGAACATATATTCACAAGTAAATATTTCTGTAAAAATCTAAGTGCATTCAAGGCTGTAATGGATATTGTGTTTCAAGATATTTTGAAATACAGAAAATTGGTCTAGACAGACACATAAAAGTAAAAGCTTTTAAGATGGGTTGCAAGCTAACAGGTTGTCTTCTGTGTTGTGAAGCCCAGCATACTGTAGCAGACAGCAATACAAGGATTATGCGGAAGATGCATTAGTGATGTGAAAGAGAAGAAACATTACAAGGAAATTCTTGACACTCACAAAGGATTGAAAACCTCAAAAAGAGCAAAGGAATTGTGAAAAACGCTGCATCTAAAGAGACAAAATGCATGGAACGAACAAAGCCAACTAAAAGCCCTGGGAAAAAAACAAGTTAGCATAGCTGGTGAAACATCACTCAAGGAAGACACAAAATCTGAAGGTACAGAGATGAGCTTGCAAGGCAAAACAGTTGTAAGAAATGCTACAAAAAATTACATCCGATCCATTACGTCACAGAGAGGGGAGCTAGTCTCCACCATGGTTCATCTAGAACACTGCATTTAATTCCCAGTCTAACAAGAAGTGAAAGAAATTTGAAGAGGAACGTGAGTAAAGGCTGAAGAAAGGAGAAAAAGGGAATCTGGTTTCTTCTGGGAAGATGAAATATACAGTTTGACTATAGATGTAGTGTGATTAAAAAAACCAAAATATGGAAGGAAATGTTTAATAACAGTGCTTTCTATTAAGTTGGGATATGGACTCACAGCAATTATGGTTAAAGTCCTAGTGTGTAAGACTTTTATAAAGAGGGCAAAGAAAACCATTGCAAATGTACAGTGGTAGCACACAACAAATAAACCCTATATAGTCTGGTGGGGAATATCTAGCTCCATAGTGTGGAGGAAGTGCTTGATAAACAAAATCAAAATGGCAGCATCACCCTATGGGTTTTGACTTCTAGTCATCTTGGGAGGTAGGGAAGCCACAAGATACTTACTTTCCCCTGGGACATCTTGCTGATTATCCTCTGGCTGCTGGGAAATTCCCATTTTCGATAAGATGAGCGTGGCACCATCTCGGACCTTTGAAAACACAAACACAGAGACATTCTTTGAAAGAACCACACTCTGCTGAACCTCTTTCTTAAACCGTAACCTGCAGTTTCTGTAATCGGTTGCAGATTATTATTAGATATGATAAATGCTAACCTTCCAAGGCTTCTTAGCCAACTGGCTCTGCAATTCAGAACAGACTCCCTCCCACTCCATTAGTAAGAGATCCCATCAACACCTCCTCTGAGATTACTGAAATATTAGGGGCATCTTCAAGGCTTAAGTGGTTCCTCAACCTGATGTGGGTGCCCTTTGGACAAAAATGGGGTTTATCATGAAGAATCAGACCTGTCTGTTTTTTGAGGGAAAACTAACCAACTTTTCTCTTTTCTAATCAGGATTAACTGTTGTTAGAAGGCAATAAATAGCATAAAAAGGAAAGATAAGTGGATTGCAAGTGCATGGTAGAGTGTACAGTATGAAACCTAAAACAGACGGTAGGAAAACATCAACATCTGCTCTCCTGATTGGACTTTTGAACAAACCAGACCAACTCAAAATCTATTTAGCAGCACAGCAAGGACAAAGAGAATTCTCAGGGGTAGGGAGTGGTGGAGAAAAGAAAATATGAATATGAGACCTAGCAAAAACAGCTTTTGAATGTTCAAAGTAGAATTTGGATTTGGATGCTTCAATGATGAGGAAACCAAGGTGCTGGCATTTAGGCTTTGTGGTTTTATATAAAATGCTTAAGCAGAATGTCTAGACCCAGACCCGTGTTTTTCTTTTGATTCTTTATCATAGAATCATGGAATAGTTTGGGTGGGAAGGGACCTTCAAGATTTCCAACTCCCCTGCCATGGGCAGGGACGCCTTCCACTAGACCTGGTTTCTCAGAGCCCCTTCTAGCCTGGCCCTGAACACTGCCAGGGATGGGGTATCCACAACTTCTCTGGGCAACCTGTATGCAGCACTGAAGTTTTTCTAAAAACAAATAAAGATTTTATTTATTACCAGAAAACAGGTAACAGGTGCAAACAACTGTTTTGAAACGCCTTACATTATAATGCATTAGTGTGTTGATGCGCTTCCATCTGCCATCTCTTTGGGATGTTAAATCCAAGTCTGAGAGGATCTGTGCAGTAGAACCTGGACGCCATTCTAACGGGTAATTAAAGTGAGAAAAAACAGTTTTTAACCATGTGCAAAAATAACTACTCCAAGAATGTTTTACAGACCCACTGACACAATGTGGAACATCAAAAGAAGTAATGTAGAACATGCCCCAGTGTGTGTTTTTTATTGCTTAATATTTGGTCTTTATTACAGAAGTTTGCATGAACTATTCATAACCATGCATATGACTTCTGATTATCTTCCACATAAAGTTAAATTCCTTCACACAGAATTCAATAAATATATAAAATAAGATCTGCTATCAGTCTAAAAGAGAGTAGGATTTTATGGAATAGAAAATACATTTTTAGGGGATTTACTAGGATTTTCTGAAGAGCAAGAATTCCATCTTTTACTTTCAGATTAATGCAGTAATGAAAATACTGAAAAAAATATTAATTGAAGCTTTTATTCTGAGATTATTAGGCCTTTTATGGAACACCTGGGTTTTTTTTTTTGTCAAGAAGAGAACAGTTATTTTGAAAGCCTTCAAGGAGGATGATTTTCAGAGACTAGGTGGTACATCATCTCCTAAAAGTGCAGTTCCTGTAAGTTATAATTCTTTTGAATAACCATCATAAAGGCAACTGAAAATCAGTACCAGTTTCTGAAATTGCATCATTACTTCTCCATCAGTTAATTACCCATGCTGTCATTATCACATTAATTAGTACCTGAGATACTGACTCTGTCAGACATGAATTCATTTGTGCCAACAGTCATTAACAGGCACTTGCAATTCTGATGACAGTATACCAAAACTTTAAGAGTCAAGAAAAACTCTGTAAGAAAACATTAATTTTTAAGGCATATTAAGATTGCAGCAAAATGCTGTATTTTTGCATGAACATGAGTTTTCATGAACATGAATCCAGCTTTTTAAAAAAAAAAACCCAACAAACAAACAACAAACCAAACCATAGCCAAGCAATAAAATCCTCTTATAGATATTTTCTGAGAAAATACGAAGTCATACAACATGTCCCACCTGTTCAAGATAATATCACAAGTAACTACCTACCAAGAACTACACTGTCAGCTTTCGGCCACTGAGAACACGGCAGATTTCGATAGACTTGGTCTATTATCTTTTCCTTTACTTGTGATATAGTATCACAGTTCAGCACTTTCACAGGTATGGAATCGTTTCCTCCCTCTTGCACATATACATTAACTGTCTGTGAAGAAAAGAATGTACATGGTTATTAAGGCAAATCAGTGCTGAATTACCTCTGAATCTGTTTTTCTGGGTGATTTAAATGCAAACAGTATCTGAAATTCACCACACAATGATTATTGCACAGCAACACATATTTGCAATGGGAGTATGGATTACTTGAGGGATTATTTAAAGGATCTATTGCTGTTATGCAGCCAACCAGCTGTCATAAATTCCAGTTAATTTCTCCGACTATGACAAAACAGAAAAGATACAGAATAGATTTAGGCATGTCTAATATGCTAATATTATTGAGTCTTGGGAGTTTATTAAAGAGAAACACACAAGAACAAAGCAGCTGGACCACTGACTCGTTACATGCTTCTCATTTAACCTGATAATCCTAAACATAAAAAAGCCAAGTATTGCGGTGCCCAAATTTCATGAGTTCCCAATAATAATTTGAACTGCACTTTGTTGAACTCCTAGAATATTGTGTGCTTTTGCCTTCCTTTATGCTTTCTTCATGGCTGTGGTTTTAAAGATGGGCAGACTACTTCTGTATATATGGTAATTTAATATGGCTCAACTGATGAGCAGTGAGTTGTTCAGCTCTCCAAACTTCACCTCCTGTGACCAGCTGTTCATTACATACATGCAAACACACACACACATATATACGTACATATAAAAGTAATTTCTATCCTCTTATGTGTTTGAAAACTTCATTTACTGCTTACTGTTGTCATAATAACTCCAATAGCTCCAGGGAATACACCTAAGTAGCTTATGCTAGTTCCAAAATATTACTGTTTTCTGACAGTATTGACGTGGGTTTTTTTAATGTTAAAGAGAATTTCTTGAAAGCCTGTAATTTGCTAAATCTAGACTGATTTTTTTGAAAGTAACTTTGGTATGTAAGTGAGAGTTTCAATACGAACAAAAGCAAATAAGAAAACCATGGCCAGAAAACCTCCCCAGAAGGAAAAAAAAATCAGAAACCCCAAATAGATAGTATGAAAAGCCTCTTTCTTTCACTAGCTGAATCAGTACAGCTCAGAGCCCTTGTGGATCTTTTGCCAATCAGGTAACTTAGGAGGCCAGCACATGTGAAGCACTGCAGCTCTCAGATACATATGGTCCTGCCAACCGTAATTCCTGAAAAGACCTCAAAATAAACATGCATAGCTGGTATTTTGAAACAGTGTAGAAAAACTATGCCATACGGCAGTCAAATTAAACATGATTGCACTGTCCCTTGACAGAACTCTCAAACTAATAATGAGATTTCACCTTCCTTTTCCTATTAGCTTTATGGTAATTAGACATGATTTTGCTGCTGGTTCAGTATGCAGCATGTCAGTGTAACCAGTGATGCAAAACAGATTCATCTTTTAAATAAGAACAATCAGAGCACAGACAACTGCTCTATGCTGTACTTACCCACCTTGTCTCACTTTCAGGCAGAAGTGAAGGAATTAACTCATGCTTTAACCTACATTGATGCACAAATGCTCCCTAACTATTCAGTTGCCACATCATCATCGTGCCAAAGATCCCAAAAACTTATGACAATAGTACCCCCTTTATAATCTTTTATCATACATATATACACATATACATATATCTCATCAACTTCCACTCATGCACATACATAAAATATTTGTTTGATGGGAAATCTGTAAGTCTGGACCAAATACTGCTACTGTACAATGTTATAATGCTTCATATCTAGCTAATATACATGTTGTGCCCACATCTGATTGCATACATGGATTTTCTGCTTTCACACTGATTCATTTAGCTTAATTGCAGACTTTTTTTTTTAATGAAAAGAAACAGACTGAATAAAGAATTATTGCCATTAAGTCTTACATGATGTACAGTGCAAATAAATTTTAGTCTCCATACACAACAGAAATTATAGCCAGCATTGCCAATCAGTGTGTTTTCTGTGGGTGGTACTTTTGGCTTAGATATAAAGACGGTAACTCAACTAATCCCCAAAATATCAGTTGAACTTCAAATTTCTTCTTGCCCAACACACTCTTCCTCCAGGCACTCTAGGTCACAGTCTGATGACTCCACTCCATGAGTGAAAGTCCTACAGTACTCTCCTCACTTGAGCCCTCCCATCAGCATCCCTTCAGAATACATAAAATGGTGGTTGTTTTTTTTTTTTTTCAAACTGGGACTTAATAAAGCTTTTTATTAAATTTCTCTTCCATGCTGCATATATGTCACTGCATATTTCTCAGTTGAAGACAATTACAAATGACTCCTAACACATCAATAAAAAAAAAATTAGAAAGGGAAAAAAAATCATGAGTTGGTCTCTGAAGGACAGTCTGTGCATCTTTGATATTCACTACACTGTATCCTGAAGAAAACCAGTAAGACTGTCAGAAAGAGCAAAACTAGATTTTGCACTCCCTGAAAAGCTAAAGAATGGGCTGCTTCAGTTTTTCCAAAGGACAGTGAATCTGTGTTCTGGAATATGTTTGAAAAGTGATGGAAATTTCTGACAGTGAACAGAATTAAGTTAAAGTAGAATTCATAATAGAAAAGAACTGGACCATGGCACTGGTGATCAGATACAGGGGGAAGTCGAGTACAGAGTGGGAGTTCCCTTGCCAGGAATGTCCATTTCATCCCACTTGAAGCAACTATGACAAGTCTCTGGAACTGGCTGTAGAGGCACTGTAGGGAATGATTTCCCTAAGAGGAAATAAACAACTTTCAACGCCAGTTGAGCTGCCCACATTCAGAAGATCTTGACTCACACAGAAAAAAATGCAGAAAGAGGTTCATAAAGTGTTCTCGAGATTGTGGAGCCATCTCACAGGACTGCAGAGAGCACAATCTGCTATACTAATAACATGATCTCTAAAAGGATGTTCAATATGCTGATTGGCAGCAATCACAAGGGAGAAAACCTGAAGTTCAAGCATAATGGTAGTGCAAGAATTCTGCAAAAATCAATAGCCAATGAATTTTGATGGAAAGGGGAGGAGCCAAATATCCTGACCACTTTTCAGACAGACTAAAAATTATGAAAGGGATTTATTGAAATGGATTCCACACTGGCAGGATTTGAATTTTATTTTAGAAGATACTTTATAATTCTGTTTTCCTGCTTGGAGACTTGTTTTGGTCAAACTGCTGACAATCCTGCCCATGATCAGAATTTCTATGCAGTTCACAGTAGTCTAGAAAACTGTATACAGTGTTAACACTATAGGAATTAATTTTAAAATAAAAAATGATCTTATAATGTATTAATCATGCTTTGCTTACCAACTGTGTGTACTCTACATCATCTCCCAGTAAGCCTGTGTCATTCAGTGTATACTTGGCTTTCTTCAGTACGGCATCCACTGGGCCTTTTTCTACCTGGTGTTTGATAGCCTTGAACAATTTATAAAGAGGCTCCCCGGCATTGTCCTATGTAAAGGAAAGGAAATGAAATAAAGCAAAACCAAAAGATATACTCAGTGAAGCTTTTTAAAGTATTACTGATTAAAAAAACCCCCACAGGCAACAGACTTCAACTCTTACCTTGAGGTACTGATATAAACAAATAGACATCCAGTTAGACAGCATTCTCTCAACAACTGTTTCAGATCTGAAAAAAAACCCAACCCCAAATATGGTAAGGGCACTTAATGACAAGGTTTTAAAGAAAAACATTGCTTGCTTGAAATATAATATTTTTACATGCTTAACTGCGTTCAGTCTCCTAATGCAATGATTTCCCTATAGAGTCTTGAAAGCATATACTTGCTTTAGGATAAGTGCTTTGTATTGCTCATCATTCCTGGGTAGGTACCTTCATCTCGCTGCTGAAAAGCACACATCCTTTATTCAAAATCTTAAATTGGGTCTATGCTGTGAGAGCTGAAAAATTAACCCAGTTGTGCAGTTACGGGGAAACAACCTACAGATTACAAAGCTACAACATACACAGAGCAAGGTCTATTGTAATTTATTCGGGATAACAGCTGGGTTAGAACACTAGAGCAAGCCCTCACTGAATGCACAATGCAGCTGATTATGTGTGCTCATTATGGAGATGATGTGTGGTATAAATGCTAGATCATTTGGAATAAAGTTAGATTAAAAAGTAAATCAAATGTTCAGTGTGGTGTTTTGAAGTAAGGTAGGTGTTTCTACACTACAGTATTTGAATAAGCAGCCCTGTCCAGCAGTCCTGTCAGTACCTCCCACAGCTGTTCCTGGTGGGCTTGTCTTGCTAATGTGCTTGGGCCAAGCTATTTCTGACTTTTATGGATAGCTGGCATTTCAACACAGTCACACTGCAAAAGAAACACATTTACAAAACGCCAGAGACATACAGAAAATATGACAATCATTCAAACCTTCTTAGCATCAGCTTTGGGTTTTTGGCCACAACATACTGCTCCATCAGTTCTAAGAACAGCGTCCTCATGATGTCAGTGTAGTATTCTAGTTTTCCATGTAAAGCGACTGTCAGTAAAGATGCAAAATACACTTTAGCTCGAGCAGAGAACTCCCTTTGGTTTTCCAGCGTGTGAATAAACTAAAACAGAAAACAAATGTGAAAACAAGTCAGATGACAGGTTTCTGGAGAACCTCAACACTTGTCTGCATTAAGACAAACAATATTATTTTAATATTAAATCTCCTAAACACAAATTCAAAAAGTTTTCAGAGGTTTGAAAAAACTACTTATAAGAAAATGTTGCCTAAAATTTGCTTTTAGATACACACACAATGTACTGGACTGACCTAAGGAATGCTTATATACTTAACTAAAATCTTATCTAAAAATGATGTTTTAATTAAATGTAAAATAGTGTTCTGTGACAGTTTTAAAAGAGACAATCAACTCCCCTCTCCCCAAATTCCCAGTCCTTTCACATCAAATTACAAAGACACTAATGTAAGTACACCTGGAAATGTACTCTCATCTGCCATAAACTCTAATTCTACCATTAACTAGCTCAGCACTGGATTCTCATTAAAAAAAAAAAAAGAAAAAGCTAGAAGCCTAAATCTATATTTAGGTGCCTGACAATGAGCCTCAGTTTTTGAGAGTGAGCAATTATAAGTCTCTTCAGAGCTGCTGTGAGCACTCATCAGTCTTAATGAATAGGCCACTTGAGGAGCCTCTGCCTTCGCTGGGGCAGAGATTCTGGTAGATGGCTGTCTGCAGGTGACTCTCGTGAGGAGCCTGGATGGAATCAACACTCTCAGATCACATTTCTTAAAAGGCTAAACCAAACTTGTAACACCAGTTTTTATGCCAGATTGGGTAATACCTGCTTTTTACAGCCACTGCAATGTTGACTAACTCCATGTTACAGGATCTGGCACAGATATATGATCTTGCCTATCCATCCCACCAGGAAGCTCTGGCTGTGATGCCACATATCTGCAGTGGTTACTGTGAAATCAGAATCATATGAAAATCACTTATTCTTATTAATTTTGGTTCAGTCATGCTTGCAAACCTACTGTCTTGCACAGATACACACAGGTATGCCTGGCTAAGAGACAAGGTGAATCTACTTCAGTACTCACATTAATGAGAAATGATTTGCTGTTGAGGAGGTTGGAGAACTGGTACAAAGCCTGCTCCACAGTCTGGCGCCTGGCCTCAGGAATATCCAGCTTTCCCGTAATCATCACATCTTTCTCTCCGTCTTTGGAGGGCAAGAAGAAGACTCTGTCTGTGTAGGTTTTGTAGTCCAGTACTGGAATTCCAGCTTCATTGATATCATTTGTCTGATCCTCCATCTCTATCATTAGATCTGCAATATGCAATGCAGTTTAATGGTTCAGTTTAAAAAGTATGCAGGTTTTTTAGGCAACACAACCTCTCTGAGTGTCTTGTAATAGCAAAAAAGCAACTCTTATTTCATCTCACATTTTCTCTTGCTATTTTTAACAATTATCCTATTAACTATAACTACAGTTAATCCTATGGTGACATGAGGATAACTGCCTTTAGCACTGATGGTTTCCTTGTTGTTGACTATCTGTAAAAGGGCCTTTATGGCATCTGTTTGAGTTCATATATACGAATGTAGGATTATAGTACAGAATCAAAAAAAGACATTGCAATATTTTTTGTTTTGGTTTGATTTTTCTTTTTTCCCAATCCACATTCTATACCCTCTGAGTCTAGGTAGTAAAGAAAGTTCTTTTAAAAACACAGCAATCCAGGAAAGAGAGGTTTAAAGTGTAAAGCAAGCTAATTTAATTGGAGGGAAGGGAATGGCAGGAAGGAAGAAGGTTAAATGGTTCACTGAAATTGATGGAAATATTTCTGTGGGACTCAAAAGCTCCGAAGTTTTTAAAAGGGACAAAAATTAGGGAGCATCCTTTGGAGCAGCTATTCCAGCTGAAGGCTTTCCAATTACCCAATATTGCTGATTGACTGGAGTACCATGTTAATTAATATAGTGACCTATCATCTCAAGAGTTTTATTGCTCTTCTTCATTTACCTCTTTATTTTATAGCATTCATCAAAGCTGAGGTAGAGAGAATCTTCTGGTTTCCCTGTGTGTGGTATTAGTACTTCCTTCCTGCTGTCCCTTTCCTTGGCTATCTTTGGTCCCATATATTTTGGACTGTCTGTACTTCGTGCTGTTGACATTACAGTTTCAGAGTATGGAACCAGAATGTGTTTTGACTTCAGTGTTTCATTTAACTGTAAGTCAGGGTGGATGTAGTTTTAGAACTGGATTACTCCTGTGCATTCTACTCCCCCAGTGTTTGTACTTTGTGGAGCAGAGAGGAAACCTTCAACCCAACAGCAGGAATGTATAACTCTCTACTCTTGCCCTAGTAAGAGAAAGGTACCTTCTCCTTTCAGAAATGGGTATGAAGTGCCCTGAGAGGTGGAGAGAGGGAGGGAGAACCTTGATAGATCCTCTCACAGTTCAAAATGTAGTTTGAAGTGAAGCCCATTTGGGATTGATTCAAACATTTGCTTCTAGTTTGTGTCCAGAACCTGGAAGGAGTTGGTTTTCCAGAGAAAGCAAGCTGGTACAAGTAAAGAACATCCTGTCCCAGAAATGCCAGAAAAAACAAGTCTGAGGGAGGCTTTCAGCATGGCTGAAATCTTTGAGATACCCTGAGCTTCTTAAATTAATTTCAAAGTCTAACTTGAAATTGCTGTTTTAGTCAATCTTGCTTTTTAGCCACTGTCAGTATGAAATAATGTTTTCTCTTTAGCAATAAAGCATGTGGGTATTTTTTGCAATAGAGATTATTTCAACATGACCCAACAGCAAGTATAATTCAGATAATGAGGTGACATTTCATGGCAATCATTTAGACCAATATTTGCAATGTTTGCACTCAGATGCCTAATTTAAGCATTGCAATGAGTAGTTCAACATGTAAAAATGCTGAGCCTTCACACCTCCTGCTGCCTTCCCTGGGATGATGCCTCTACATTAATACAGAGCAATTAGCTAGCTCCTCTAATCAAGCTTAAGATTTTCCCACGATAAACAGGGTAAAATGCTATTTCTTTCCTGTGAGCTTACCAAATTATCCCTTTGTATGGTGATGGCTGCAAATAAATTTTGCATCTCTGAAAACAGTTTTTAATGTGCATACATTGCACACACGGTCATTGTGCTAAATATTAAATGCAGTTAGTCACTATAAAACATTCTTATCTTTGTGTTAATGGCCAATCACGTTAATGGCTAAAAGTAACCCCAATCTCAATTAGTTTCTACTCCAGTATCTAACTCTATTCTTCCTTCAGATGAAAATAATCCATTTCTTTTAATAACCTCAGCTACCTATTTTATTTTATTTACTTCTCTCATATATAATAGCAAAATATCTGCTCTATGTCAATGTTCGTAATGAAGACTACTAAGATGTATTGATTATTTGTTCCCAGAACACAGTTTTAGTGAGCTAGCATCATTCCTCCAGCCTGTCTTGATTGCTCACGAGGACCCAGTGAAAATATCTGTCATACCTGTGAACTCCTTCTTGCACCGGTCTCTGACACTCTCCTCCAGGCCTTCAAGTTGTGATTTAATTTTTTCATACTCTCGTTCTGCTTGTTGGCTCTTACGTCTTTAAGGAACAGAAGTGAGATTTAAAAAAAGTTACAAACTACAAAAGAAAATAATTTGCAACAGCTCTGAGAGGGAAGCCCAAGGACTGGAAGAAATTGTCCTGGCTTTGATTTTTTTAAATACAGCAGAAAGAGAATGGAGGAGAAAAACAGCAACAGTGGCCGAAATCTTCACTGCATGTAAAGCAACTTGGCACTATCATGGGCTGGTTGCTTCAAAGCAGACTTGGGCCAGTAATTTAAAATCCAGTAAGAAGTAGCTACAAATGCTTTCAATCATATATCAAGTACAGAAACTCAGTTTGTATGCACTGAATGAGGATTGCTTGCAACATGTCTTGTACTGGCTCTAAACCACCCAGGAATGTGTCTGGAATCAAACTCAGAAGGTTGATGGCGGTTCACAAGAACATCAGGACTATACAGCACATGCTTCAGCTGTATTGATATAGGAGTGAAATCCACCCCTTCCTGAGGCCCTCATTACTAACCTTAAAATTGGACTAAGTAGGTTTTAAGTGAAACACAGACATATATTCTGGCCCTTTATGAAGCACGAATTCCAACATTAATCATGGAGTTTGTGTCTGGGTAACTTAGCTGGAAAGACGAAAATGACCTCTTAGTCAAATCCATCCAGCCCAGACCTACACTGCTGACTGAGGCAGCATAAATGCTGATGGATATTTATACAGAATAAGTTGTCTCCTTCACAAGTGCCACTTTAGCTGCCATTTCGAAAGGGTATATGTGTAACTCAGTCTGCAATTGTTTACTTGGGAAGCCTGGGACCAATTGTTGTGTTTATATATAAAGGAGGGACTGGGCTGACTGACACCGAGGAACGTGGCATGCATGAGAGGAGTAAATTGGTGCTCATACATATTTCCAGCTGTAACTCCTTTTCTTAACTCTGCAGCTCATAAAAAAGATGAAGATAGTTTCTGTAGACTGAGCTGAAAACAATCAGGCAGTACCTTGAAAGCTTTAGGGAAACAAAAGCACCTAATTAGAAGAACTTACCTGTAACAGATGATAGAAATGCCGATGATTACTATCATAGGAATGAGTACCAGTGGCAAAATAAGATTCAGTGGGATATCAGTCACTCGGGTATCATATTCCACCCTTCCAAGGATCCATTCCCGGAGTCCAAATTTTACCTAATTAGATAGAAACAGACATTTGTCTCAAGAAGTGCAAATGTAAGGTGCTCCACTTCTCAGTTTCACTCTAAATTCTTAGTAATTTCCACAAGTGAATTTCTAGCTCAAACGGCCAAACAAAGGAAATACATCTGAATATTTTAAACTGAATTTGGGTCACTAGCACTTTATTCCATGAAGTAATTTAATTTTGCTCAGCTGAGGAAGAAAAATCCCCAGTCTGTCTGGCTAGAGTTCTACATTTCTATGTAATGAAAGTAGAAGGCATTTGGCAGCCTTGACACCGCTCTTTACATGTGACATCTTTTATGCAGTAGGCAGAAGCTGGAGGAAGAAAGAACTGGAAGGAGTTTCTTCACAGTACGACAACAACTACGGAGAACAAATTACTTCAGCCAAGAGGCACTGTATCAGTGTTATTGATACATGATACTAAATTCTACAGAAAAGGTAACGTACAATGAATTCAGGAAGGTTATTGATGGTATCTCTCTTCTGCCGTTTCTTTGGTTGAGGCTGTACTTCTGGTGGCTCACAATATAAGTCCGTTTCAGTTAGAGTTTTTATGTTGCAAGGCTCATCACCCACAAAAGCCTGGGCCTCATCTATCGTCATGGCTTTGTTCAGATTACTGCCCTAGACAGAAAATAAAAGGCTAAATTATCATCGCAAAACCTTGGGAGACAAGAAATCCTGAGTTGCAGCTTTCCATTTGGAACACTTTTAGCAGCAGAAATGATTTGCGCTGCAGCCTACAGAACAGCAAAGTGACTGGGAATTATGTGATTCCTCTCCCTTCCTTCCTGGTGTGAGATGAGATGTCCCTTCCAGTTCCTGGTCTATTTGGAGAGGGCATTTCCAAACACAAATACCAGGCTCAGCAGGAGGGCGCATCCTCGGCAAACCCAAAATACAGCTGAAAAGATAGGAACTCTCTCTGAGAAGGGGTGTGGGGGGGAAAGGGGAGCAGTCAATGTTCATCATCTAGCAGAGGTAAGGGACTCTACCAAGAATTTGGGGTATGGCACCAAACATCTGTTAAGGCTTTGAGAAAGGAACGAAATTTCCATACACGCTTCAAGGACTAAATGAGCAAACACCAACTTTTGACAAGTTTACCTTTGCATTAATAAGTTTGTTGACTTGTTTTTTGATGCCATCTGTGAAGTTTTCAAAGGTTGGGTCTGCGACATAGGCAAAGGAGTGGCTCTCATTTTTTACAACCAACTTAAAATGATCCATTAGAATAATAGTGGTAATATTATAGTTTTCTGGATCTTCCAGTATTGGTGGGGAAGAAAAAACCACCGTGGTTTCATTAAGTCTTGTAACAACCTTTCCATAAAACTGTAAGAAACAAGACAAGAAGAAGAACATGCACATTTTAGAGTCTGACTCCTTTCTGTACATAACTTGATAACTTTAGACCACAGAAATAAAACCACTGAATTTATATACTCTCCATAGAGCAAAAATACCACAGTATGAGGTATTTTTGAAAAAGAAAATGAAAGAAATTTGTTGATGGGAATAAATTATCAATTCACTATGTTCTAGCGGTTGCCTGCAAAAAAAGCTTGGGCTACGGATCAGTTCCATTACCTCCAATTTCTATGGCTCTTTACTACTGGACTGATACCATCAAGTTCCTCTCAGATTAGGAAGTTAACATGTCACCCTTAATCCTGATCATCTTCTGTACCTTTGAGTAGCTTGGGTCGATTCTTTTCTGCTTACACCATATAATACCTCACGGAACCTCAATACAATTATTAAGTGAAATTTTGGAATAAAATTCAACAGTTGTCACTCAACTACTCAAGGTAACAACTCAGTTCACCCATCCTCCATCCCCAGTTCAACAAATGGTTTTACCCTGACACTTTTAGTCATTCAGTAACATCAACCACAGGCAACAACACTAATAGGAACCCTCAAAATTTATTCTATCAGCACCTCTGTTTCTCACTTCACGACACAGTGCAACTTGATAGCTTCTCTCCAACATTCTGATATTGTCATGTAAGTGAAAGCAAACCAAAAGATTAGAAAAGCTTTTAGTCTTAATGGAGAATGTGCACTATAGGTAATGCTGACTTAAGCTAACAGGTTGAGTATACATAAGAGGAGGTGTAAGAAATGTTGATAAACACTGTCAAGAATGCTAAATACACTCTCAGATTGTCCTAGGAGTCAAGATTATCAAGATAATTACCTTTTGAATTTTACGGCCTAAAAAATGTAGGCAGTTTTCCTCTTAAAAATCTTTAGGGATAGGGTTCTAATGGATCCAAATCCAGCTGGCTTTGGCATACTCTAAAAGCTGAGTCATGCATATAATACAAAACATTCACATTACCAACTCTTTATGGATCCCAAGACAGTCTTACACTGAAGAGCCAGACTTAGAAAGAGTTTTACAATGTTCTTACTGGAAGATCACTTTTAAGTCTAAATCATGTCATTAAATTGTGATCTTCACCAGAAGAGTGGGAAATTAAGACTTCTAGTAATGTCAGTTCCTCTTAACAGGAGATGCAAGAAGTGGTTTTTTTTAATGTTATTTTTCACAACTTTTTGTGTCCTGTTACAGGTGAAATATGCATGAAGCAAAAAAGAAAAGAAGACTTGGTTCTTTGAGATGTGAGAAAATAATAGGCACTGATTGTGCAAAGCTGAGTAGTCTGCATTGTCTAGATTTAGATCCTGTTTCAGGCAAATCACTAATGCTTGCAGGGGGAGAAGAAAGAGAAATATAAATTAAAACCAAACACTTCCAAATTCTGAAATGCATATTTTATCCTTATCCATATTGAATGAATTTAATTTTAAAGCAGAAGATGGCAAAGTACAAGTGAATGTAAGGCAAGATGGTAGGAAAGTCAAGATCTTCTTCCACAGGAAAGCCCTGAACAGATCCAGAAATCTGTTCAAACCTTATTTCAGTCCAAGCCTAGTGTGAAGTCCAGTGGGAAAGTTTATATGCAGTTTTTGAACAGATTATATGTTGTGCATCCAGTGTTACGCCTTCAAGGGAAAAGAAAGAAAATTACCTTTTTTTGATTCATCCTCCCTGCTTCTGGACGCTCTGCATATACCACCAATGAGAAAGTCTGGATGAGCTCAAAACCAGTTCCAGTTACTGTAATATTTCTCCCTCCACTGCAAGGCAGAATTAAAAAAGAAGTCAAGTCATTGGCAGACTATCACAGCAATACACTGCTTCATCCAGCACTGCTATTGCTTCCACTGAAAAAACCCTATGTATAATGCCTATATGACAATTAGATATCCTAAAAAAAGGACTTCTGTTAAAGCTATTGATGACAAAAGCATTTTAAAGCATCAATGTCAACTTAAAACTCATTTTAAAACAGCAAAATTTAAAAAAAGTACAAATTGCTTTGCCAGGATTTTTGGCTGTTCATTGATGCCAATCTTTGTGTGCTTTACTTCTCCAATGTTATTAAAATCACTCTGCCTACAATACACACATAGAGACAAAGGTGAGAGTGTATTTTCCACAGGCCTGTGGGGACCTGGCTTCTCTATTCCCTTTTATTTGCAGCACGTTGTTTAAAAAATAACACATTCACATAAGAAGAAGAATGCATGCAAGTTGCCAGTGGGAATTAAAGTCATTGAAGTGACATGGATTTAGAGGGATAGTAAACCTCAAAGCAATCCATAAAAGTAGGCTTTAGTTTATGTAGAAGGAAAAAGAAGTAATTTAAATTCCATGGGGTAAATCACTATTGATCTACCGAAGAAAAATTTCAGGCCCCAAAATCACCTAAATCAGAAATGAAAGAAAACATTAAAAATAAATCCTATTTTATACAAGTGATTATTCAGTACTCAAGGAGACAGGCACTAATATCTCTAAGAGAAGTCACAGCCAAGTTTATTTTTAATGTTTTGTTCGTTAGGTCATGATGTTACACTTTTTAAATGATCTCCCTCAGCCAACTGTACCCCACTAAGCAGAAAGACCAGAATACTGGGGAACAGCAGACACCAACATGCATCAGGGTCATTTTTGTCCCTGTATTGGTCACAGAATGACTTTGAAAACCAGAGGTATGCTACAAGGGCTATTATACAATGATTTACCATATTGCTACATATATGAGTGACATGCCTTTGATTTCCCAATTAGTACTAGGTGAGCTTTTTTCCAGAAGGAACAGCTACCAGATGGGGTGTTAGTGAATACCACCGTAGAACGGAGCACACCTTCTAAAAGCATTATTGAACACTGGTCTAGATTTCCTAAAAAGGTACTCTTTTTCCTTGTGAGACAAAGAAAGAGATGACAAGCCATAATTTTTCCTCTATTTCCAGCATACTTATTTAAAGCTGAATAGAAGAACTGTTAGAAAGGTCTCCATTAGAAAGTTTTTATATTGCTTATCCTAGTAGCATAAAGATTTGTAAGTAATGCAAAGATCACGATGTCTGACATCATGCTGAAATGCTTAAAATCTCTTTCTTTGACATATCTCCATTTAAAAGAAGCTTATTGCCTTTTCTGCTTTCAGGATTGACCTTTGAAAAGGGATGAAAATTTGGAAGTAAACAGAATACTTTCAAACATCAGTTGCAGTTAAGACCACAAACCCTATGTCCTAAATGTATGCATTGACAGAGTACAGAAGTTTATTCCAAACCATTCTATATTTAATATTTTTAATACATATTACACATATTTTAAGACAGCTGAAAAAAAAGTTATGACAAACATTTCATTACCTGCTGAAGCTATTTACTGGCAGGAATTTGGTGACAGTAGGATTCTCACTGTATGTAAACAGCTGTGGTACAGTAATTGTCGTGCCCCCATAGTTCATTATGACTGGAACAGGTTCAACCTTGTTATTACGTCCTGTAATGCAAACGATCTCATCTCCAAATTCAGTGCTAGATTGGAGAAGAAAAAGAAGAGGAAACATCTTCTGTTACTAACATTATGGAGTTTTGCATTCTTCTACTGTATACTCCAGAACAACAAAAGCAGGGCTCTATTTTTTCTGGGTACCAAGTAGTTATGAAAGGAGATAACACTTCCTTCAGATCACTTAAGCTTTTTAAAAAAAGAGATATAGGATATAACAATGAGCAGTGTACAAACACAGGAACAATGCAATGTCAGCACACTTAGTGTCCTTCCTTTTTTTTTTTGAGATAAGAGAAGGGCAGCAACTAATAAAAAGGAAAAAGGAGGAAAAAGGAAAAAGCCATAGGAGATTAGAAGATTAATATTTTATACAGAACCACTGAGGAGATGCTGAATGAAAGCATGGGTGGGTTTGAAGCAGCCAGTCTAGCAGAGAAAGCCAAAAGTGGAGAAATCTTTGGACATCTAAATTTTCCCACTTAAGGTGTTTTTACAGCTGTTCCTTCTGCTGAAGGCTCTGAGTGAGTTTCTGCCTGAATGTTACATGCAGAACTCCATTGCATGGGAGGAGTCACGAAGAGATAGACAATGGATTTGTTTAACTTATAAAGGGCAGAAAAGGTTGGTGCTTTTTTAGGACACAGCTCTGTATTGTTAGTTACTCAGGCTACGTACACATTGCAAGGCTGGCTACCAACTGAAACTTCAACATCCTTCTTGGAACCAGTGGCCAGATTTATACCAGAGATGGTAAGTCTGGTTCCACCCGCTTGTGGACCACTTTCAGGTCTTATTTGAGAAGGATGAGGTTCCTGCAAAGAGAAGATGGTCAAACTAAGTGAGAAAATTAAAATAAAATTTATACCAGTATTATTTAGTTTAATAGGTAATAGAAGTTTAATATTACTACCTGAAAAAGAATAAAATTAAAGCAATGACAGGCAAATCTTCTAAAAGAAACCAAAATCTTTTACTATTCATGCTGAAAGAAGTAATAGATAATGTGAATGCACTCTTTTCTTTACTGTATTTTATGAGGCATTATACAAGCTTCAATTCCCTATCACAAAATGTAGAGTTAGCTGCTATTAAGTTTATGAGAGCTTCCTGTTGGATTTCCTGGTTTCATACTTATTTTAAGATTTCTCTCTTCTGTATGGCTGAGTCTACCTTCATCTTTCCTTATCCTTTTCTACATTCTGTGTCAGCTACAGGAGACAAAGAACAAGGTTTTCAAAAGTCGCACAAAACAGAAAGAATATAACGATTCTCTTTATCTCATAAGGCTCTCAATAACTGTTGTAAAATTGTTACCCTATTCTTGAGCAATAAACTTGCAAAGAAAGAAAATCAGAAAATGCTCAAATTGTCTTAATGTACCTAGAACCTTGGAGTGGGTTCCTTAAAACCAATTAAATCAAGCAGACAGGTTCAAATTGTTATAAAATTTGTTTGATATTTAAATTTCTCAAGAAGATCCCTCCTTTTGTTCTCAATTCAGTCTTTGTTTCAATGATTGTATTCTGGGAGCTCCAACAAATACTGTAAATTAACAGTGAGGGCTTTTCATGAGCAGCGTGATTTAATTACTTCGGCGCTAAGTAGTTTCTGCTTCCAGTTGAGAAAAACATCCTTATTCAGGACCACACTGAAGCTGCTGAATCAAGAGCATAACCGAAGCTGAGCAAGCTGCGTGACATGGGCTGCCAGCCGGCTCCGGGTGACACTGCCTGCTGACCCCACGCCTTGCCACGCCTGCAGACGTGCCACAGCCCTCATGCCCATGGGGCCACAGCTGCTGTGCCTGCAGGCAGCACCATGCCCTGGACTGGCAGCACCATGGTCCTGGGCAGGCAGCACCATGGCCCTGGGCAGGCAGCGCTGCGGTCCCTGGGCTGACAGCTGGCATGGGCACTGCACACACAGACAGGATGCCAGGTCTAAGCGTGTGGCCGGTGCATTGATACGACAGATCCTGATCCTGCATTTGCTGACGCATACTAGATCAAGACCTTAAGGGAGGCTGTGAATAGGTGATGCCTTTTCTGATGTACAACTGTGCTGCTTCACCATATTAAACCACAGGTTTTCCTTAAATGTGTCGAAAAAAGTAATAAGCTTATTTCCCAGACTCATGTATATTTGTAAATGACAGCTGTTCTCCTCCTCTTGCATAATCTTGCTAAAATGGCTGGCTGATAATAAAGTCCAGGCTTGGGGCTATTCCGTATGAAGCACATGCAAATAAAGAGCAAAGAAGTTTGAAATCTTCCCTTGCTGATGAGGGTTTCCTTGATCACTATCACACAGCACTGATCTTCCACTTGAAGGAGGAAAAGCCCTTCTCAGAGACAGAAAGCAACATGCCCACCTCTTCCTAGTCATGCAGCAAATCCCTTTCTCTCACATGGTTTTGCTCAGGCACAGCCCATCTCTGTGACAGCTTACAGCTACAAAACCAAGGGCCCACCAATGGCAGGGAGGAAGGGACTCATATATCGCATTTTGGTTCAAAGCTCGGTGAGTCATCGACAGGTTTTTAACAAGCAGCAGGAATCCATAAAAATGCATCCAGTTGATTTCATGGTTACTTGACAATTTTTTTTTATTGCAGCTCAGATATTATAGAAGCATGGAGAACTCTTACGTGCTCCGCTTGTTTTATACTTTCATGTTTAAGCAACTTCCCTCTGAAGGAATGCATCATGGTTCAGCACACTTCACAAATCCACAATGACAACTGTAATTTGCTCTCGAGTCATTGAGCTTTAGGAATATGCTTTAACTAATTGGGTGTCAATTGCTTTTCTTCCCTGAGAGAAATCTGTTTGTAAACCCTTCACTCCTCAAGAGTGAGCATATGACTGCTCTCATGCAACTAACCTTTGATTTAGCTTTAATTTAATACATCACTCAGGTTACACGATTTTATATAGGGAAGTCACTCAAAGTAATTTTAAAGTATTTTAAAAGCTCATTTAGGTCTATATAACCCTGTCTGTGCATCCTCATATTTGGATTTAATTGCTTGCTGATTTAAGCTAAATTGAGACAAGTCACACCAGGGTAAATAAAAAGTTTTAGGGGGTCAGTTTTAAAAATCACATTTGAAGTTTAAATTAGAATAAGTCTAGATATGCACTTTATAGGCAAAACTCATTTGTGCTTTTTTACAACAGAATTTTGTTGCTAAAAAGATTACAATGAAAACTGTTTATGAAATACACAGTCAATAAAAAGTTTATAAAAATTAGTCAAATACTTTAAGTGTAACCTTACCACATAGACAGAAAAACATACCTTTTATTAAGTTCAAAATAAATCTTAATTCCTATAAATTGTTAACCATGCTGGACTTCTGTATTATCCACAGTAATGCTTAGCTGCATAGCATGCTTAGGATAGCTTTCAGCTTAAAGTATTCCTCAAGAACGACTAAAGAATCAGTATAGACAAATTCTTTCTCCCTGAACCTCTGAAAAAAAATCTATTTAAAGTTTGTAGCCTTTTACCTAAATACTACCTCTACTGGAAGGCTAGGCTCCTAGAAAAGGCTTAGGAAGGAAATGAACAAGAAAGCACTTAAAGCAAGCCTTTAAACATAGACTTAGGAAGCAAAGAAAGAAGAAAAAATTTCTGAAGCATTACACACACTGTTCTCTGTAACCTCAGCATAACGAATGAAAGGAAGCTTGCTAAGAACTTCAGCTGGACAGCCATATTCTTTTCTCTCAGCAAAAATGTGAAATAATTGCCCTGTTACAGCTCTGTTGGGTTATCTGATGGGTCCCTTTGGCAGGGCTCAGCTGTCTCTGCTGCCAACAATCGGTAAATACAGAGTGAGCCACAAACTTGAAGTTGAACCATTGAGCATCATTGTCTTTAGGGGACCTGTTAGTGGTGGCCTACATTTGTCTCCCTAGGAATAGGGATGTACAGGTAACAGCAAAGTTATCTCTGCAAAACATAGCTGTAAGAGGGAAGTGAAACAAGTATCTGTTCTGTTTTCCACAGAAACTTTTTTTTTCTTTTTTCTTAGTAAGACTTCACCTCTTGGAATTTAAAGCCCAGCTTCACCAGACAGGGGACCTCACCACCCACCCCTCAGGCATCCATTGTGCAGACACATCTCAGTGGCACTTCAGGCTGAATCGAAAACTGGGGCCAAGAACCACTCTGGGAACTAACACAGGGAGCAGCCAAAGAGGAGGTGGAATGGTTATGGTTAACCCTTATTTCGTCTTTAATTGCTGATCTTGCAGCTGTCCCTCAAAGGACTATTTAAAAAGTGCTTAACTCAAAATATTAATATTTAATGCATTTAAAGTAATTCTGCAAATTCCAGGAACTCTCCAGTAAACAAATAATGTGGATGCCTCATAAAGATGATCTAATAAGGAGAAGCTGAGCGATGCTTTGTGTGCAGAGGAATTCTTCAGCATGACTGCTAACACTTTGTTACCGTAAACTTGGCAGGAATATTATTTGATTAATTTTAACTTGCTATTTTCTGTTTTGTATTTTTCCTCTTTCCCTTCCTCTTAAGGACCTGCCAGAAAAAATAAGCAGCTAAAATAAATTATCAAGAATTTAAAATTTTAAATAATCATTTTATTGCAAAACCAATGTGCTATGAGTAACTTTTATTGCTCCTCTAAAATGTTCATGGATGGCTCAAAGAACAAAACTCCATCGGCTCACCTGGTGGTCTTCTTAAGAGTACCAATAAAGAAAAAAATTGGGTCATACAAATACTCAACCAGAAAGTGTTTTTCAAAAATGCAGTTAGGTAGATAGGATCAAGAGGAGAATGATATTTCACTCAATGCCAAGTTAATTTGAAAAAGTGGCATCAGTGGTGATACAAGACTTCAACAAGAACTGTGTTAACTAAGGAGAAGGTAGCCCCTTCCCATGATACTCCCCAGTCAGACAGATACTTACAGACTCTTGGAAGGTGCCAGATCTAGTCTCATCTTACAGAGTTTTATCTTATGCAGTTTGGCAAAGCTGCACCTGACCCACAGCTCTATGCCCCTTACTAAAGTCCTACATGAGATTCCTTCTCCTTGCAGAGGAAAACGAGGGGCAGACGGTAAATCCGTCAGTTTGAGTGATAATAAAAATGCTGCTTTTACCAAGATGGAAGAACCTTTAATTTGAATTCAACCCTGAGCAATACTGAATGTTCAGCTGTTACAAATGGGTCTGATAAGCCTCCGACCTCAAGTGCTGCAGTATCAGTGATGCTATTTTTTTCCAAATCCCCTCAAGGATTTCTTCTCTCCTTCTTTCTGCCCTGTTGTCATTTCAGTCTCTGAATCAGAAGTACACCTGCTGTCATGATAAATAACCTTCTTTCTTTTTCAGCCCTCTGCACTTTGAGATCTTTGTTGGCTCCATCAGAAGACATCCAGGGGAACTCACACTTTCTATAACATCACTGTAACATCACACTGCAGTGCTCAGTGCAATTATGATGTTAAACAGAACATTTGATAATGTGTCTTGTAAGGAATTTGTAGCAGTTTTGTAATAATTCTTCTGGAAAACATCAGCCCTTGTGAGGACTTGGCAATATTTCATTTCTCATGGACACAGTAAAATTTAAACAACCCTGCAAATGCTGATTTAACCCTTGTTTTAGAATTCCTTAAAGTGTAGAAAATAATTCAAACATATTTCAGTTTTTTTCTTATTTTCCTTGAAATGGAGGAATGTTTTTTGAGGTCTATACTTCTTTTGTCACCAGGAAAATACTCTTCATGTCTTCCAGGTAGTTCAGTGTTTGAGCATAAATATTTTCTGCAATAACAGGCTACCTTGTTATGTGGGCTTTTTGATAGTCTAGTTTGAAAAAGCCTGTTCCAATGTCTGTCAGCTGCTCAGTGGCCTGGTTTTTGCTGAGTCTGGTAAGCCATCTCCCAGCAGAGGGACTTTGTGCCACCAGGACTCCCCACTGCCTTTCGTTCTCACGATCATGCCCTGTGTTTGTAGAAAGTGGATTTGCAGTTTTGATAAAACCTATGCAAATCCATAGCTATGCTATTCAGAATAAAATTCAATACAATGGTTCAGTTGGGAATGATCTTCAATCATCATTTAGTCCAACTTGTTACCAGGTGTAACTTGCTCCCTACTGTGTAATTTATCCTGAAAAAATTATTTGATCTAAACAAGATTTCTTGCTTGTAGATCTGAGCAGATTGTAGTCTGTTTGTCATGAGAAATTTGAGCACTCTACATACTTTACAGATAAACCTTCCTTAAATCCTACCTGGATGTAATGATGTTGAGTTAAAGATCTCCAAGTCCACCTGCAACCCAACTTTTCCATGTTGTACCAGACTGCTGGGTAAGTATTCCTGAACTGATAAGAAGTTTTCCCAGTGCTTTGATAACCACAAGGCTATTACACTTGTTGGAAGGATAATAATGCTACAAATAGGTTACCTCTTGTGCTTTTACACCTGTGGTTAGCACACATCCTGTTGCTATGGTTTACCTGGAAGCAGTGGTTATCTGCTCCAAGCAGTGAGACAACAACACTTGTACATTGCTTTTGATACCTAATGTTCAAATAATGCTAGTATGTATAGTAGCAAATTCATTTATTCTCTTTGTAATAGCAATGTAATACCTCATGTGGCATTTGCATTCCTGTGTCTTATCATTTTCCACTGTCTTATCCTTGCTTCATCAGCACAGAAGTACTGGAAAAAAACCCAAAGAAAAATATTGGCAAAAAAGCTCCAGCTGGCCCAAGTACGTATATGCCTTCACATTCAGGCCATTTTCCAGTGTCCTGTTTTCTTCATCACAGCCAGAAATCTCTTTGCTTGCTTTGTTTGTATCTTTTGCCCCCTGCTTAAAAATCTGTTCACAGAAATGTGGATATATTTCTCATGGTAGTTTCATGCCTTCTGTGTGCTAGAGGGTAAATTATCTCCATGTCTGTTCCACTTATAATCACATTTAGACATTGCTTATTAGCAAAGGAACTTGCTTATTAGCAGTGTACATGACTGCTGCTTTTACACAGCTACTGTAGATGCTGTGAGCATTCACATTTAGCTCTTACATTTTTCATCCTGTTTATTAATCTAGAATGAACTTTTTAATCTTTAATATTTTATGAGTAGCAATTAGTCTTTTTGCAGAGTTAGGAAGGTGATATCTTATTTCTGCAGATTTTTGTACTTCTACTTTAATAAAAAAATACCTTTTGTAGTATGAAAATTTTTTCAGAGAGCTCCGAGCATATTAAATCTCTATGGTCTGCTGGTGTCAAATCAAAGCCTGTTTTTTACCCGGCTAGCAATGGGGTTATTCCTATTCTTCATTTATTTTTTTTTCCTGGTTCTTCACAATTTTCTTTGCAATTAAAGACATAGAGGTGTAAAAGAGAACCATTCCCCCAACCTCTTTTTTGCTCATCCATCTTGCATCTGGGATTGGATTTTCCAGACAGATTCATGTTCTTTTTCACTCATTCTGTTTGCTCTGCAGCTTTCTTGGTTTGCACTGTCATGTCCAGCCAACTCACTTCTGGTCCCTTGCACAGTATCCAAGAACAAGAGGAGTGCACACCCATGGAGCATCACCAAAGTTCTGCATGTCTTCTTTTTCCATTTCTCTGCTTTCCATTTGTCTGTCATCAAGCACAACCTCATCTATACAAAGTTTCCTTTTCCCAGGAGAATTCCTGGACATGACTCTGTAAATAAAGATACTGTCTACTATAGTATCCATCTGTGGTAAGCAGTTTCTAGCCCATGAACTATACCACTGAGATAAAATTGGTTGCCCTTTATCCTTCACTAATGCAGAAAATCAAAGAGAGAAACAACAAACCACCAAGGAGGCTACTGGTGGATCACAAGAGGGGCCAGAAATTGAAGAACAGTTGGACAGCAACAGAGGAGGAGAGCCTAACAGAGATGCGCGGAAACCTTGGCATGAAGTCTATGCTTCAGAGGGGGATGTTGGAAAAAACACAACTGTGCCAGATCACAAGCAGAGAGACAACTGGGAAGGGAAAAGAGGATGGTGTCAGAGTATGTCCCCATGATGCTGTGAGAGATGCCAGCTGCAGCACAAGGGGAAGCCAGCAACAGATGGAGGTGTTCAAACAGACATGATGGGCAGCAAATGGCAAAGCCACCTAAGCTCCCTTCTCTTGTCTCCTGTAGACACTGACTTCCAGTTGGGGGTTTGCCTTCGATGCAAGTGCACTTCTTCACAAGTAGCAATGGGCTCTTGTGGTTCCACACAAGCAGAGAACAGGGATGCTGTTTCCAAGGCCTGATGACAGCACACACAGATGTGGGTAAGATTTTCACAAATGTACAGGCCATGTTGTTGCTCTGCATCTATCGCATCCATCTTTCCTTCACAAGTAACTCTTCCCTCTCCTCATCCTGGTTCCTGCTACAGTAAGTTCTGGCTCTTGAAGAAGAAGTAATTTTTTACCAAAATTATCTGCCTCACACTGAAAGCCAAATTATTCTGCCAACTCTTGCATATTATGCACACAAAAATAAAATACATAGCCCACGAAGTGCTGTAGACACCAGCCAGCTTCTTGGAGGTCAAAATATCATTTCATGGACTATAAAGGTAACCACAGGAGCTAAATTAAACCTCTGAATGGGGAACTCAAGCCATTAGGAACTGTTCTTTCCCCCTCCACTTCCCTCCTTTCTCAGACTCAAGGGAGCCTGTTTCTTGTTTCTTCAGACAAGCCACCCACTCACAGGATATTCAGCCAGAGAATTTCCATTGCGCATTCTTGGCGGCCTGAAGTTCACTGCAGTGGCTGACCTGACCCACTGGCTTACCTCATCACAGTATCCATAAAACAAGTCAGTTCCTGGGTTATTTCTGCAACAGCAGAGAGATGAACTGAGTCCTGCCTTTCTGGGGCTGCTTTGCCCAAACCTTACACCATGTAAGCTGATCAAATGCTTCCAGGCACTCTAGGTGCCCAGGCAGAGCATTTGCCTGGCAATGCACATTGTGTGTTGGCTGCTGTGGATGGGACACTTATGCAAAGGGCTGGTATGTTAAACAACTTATTCTTTGGCCTGAAAGCAGCATCTTTTTATCATGAGGTAGATATCACATGATTTTCTGAAAAGACCACAGAGCTTTGCTGACAGGTTTGATGGAGAAATGGAAGCATGAATGACTGGAAAGTTTGCGCAATCATACATCCAGTGTTTACTGGCAGGTCTCAAGCAGAATCATGAGCACTGTATGGTGGGACATGTATTTAAACGCCTGGCTGCTGCGGTGCGTCAGCCCATTTTGGGCTGTACATCAGAGAGGACATCTAGTGGGTGGATTTCCCTGCCTTGGGTTCCGCCTCCGAGGGCGGATCCGAGGAGGAGACATGGGTTTTCCCTCTCCACCCACTGGGTGTCACTCCAAGGTGCATCTCCTCCGTTACTTCTAGAACCCTCTTAGCTCCTAAGTTGTTTATTGGTTAAGTTAGCTTATGTTTAATAATAGATTTATTGCTTAGTCAATTAATGTCTAGAAAGTTCTGTTCTGTTATGTTTCTCATTGGCTGATTTAAATAAGTTCCTCCTCTTGTATTATGTTATTGGTTATGTGTCACTCCTTATCATTTCCTTATTGGTTGTATCCTTGTTCCTCCCATTCTCCACCCCCTGTATAACTGTCCCTGCAACGGTCAGTCGGGGCTCCACTCCATCGAGCCGTGCCATCAGGCTGGCCCCTTGTTGCCTCCCCTTCATGTCTTCCTGTTCTCCCGGCCCCCGGGATGGGGAATAAAGACTTGGATTGCTGCAGCAAGGAGTCCCTCTATCCTCCTTTGCCTCCGCCGTCGCTCCTTTGTTATTCGACTGCAGCCAGCCCCTGGCGGGGGGTGCGGACCTGCTCTTGGAGTGAGGGCAGGACGCTCATGGCTGGGCTCCGGCCTGTTTGTCACGGCGACCGGAGCACCGAGCACGTCGCCTGCCTGGCCCCCGGGCGGCCAAGCGGTCAGCGACACCTGGCTCAGATGATAGAGAGTAGACTAACAATATCCACATGAAAAAGGGCCAACTTCACTAAAACTCTCAGCTATCCAAGAGTTCTCCTGTCCCCCATGCAGACTGACACACAAGATATACTGCAGACTTAAGAATAAGATCAGATCCTCTGGAAGCAATTCCAGACTTCTGCGGATGTGTGGTTTATCAGCATCAATCATAATGGCAATAAGCAAGTAATTTCCCCCACAAAAAAACCCAGCCAAAGCTCCCAGCTACAGTGTAAAATGAATGTATTGAGGCAAAGACTCAGGGAGAAAAACCAAGGAGTAAGCTGAAACCCTCCATGAAAGCCTTGAGGCTCTGACCTGGTGAGAGTTTCCAGTGCAATTGCTTCAAACATCAAGAAGCAAAGCAGAGGATGGATGCAGGTAAGAGGAAACTGCCAAGTTTGGGAGTAGATTGAGGTGGAAGAGTGCACCTTGCTAAATGTAACTGTGCTGTTCATTTCACATTCAAACTTCCAGTATGGTGACTAGTGATGTTGATGTTTGTTTTCAGGTCAGACTCTAATTTATCCTCTCTTCTTCCTCTTTTTGGTTATTCATCTCGTTTAGGTAAACAGACTTCCTGGTTTACAAGAAGTAATTTTTTCCAAGCCAGTTCCTAAACTACCTTCAGCACCTCAGAAATGTATCACACTTCTGCAAAGTTCTAGTTCTAATTTCACCATCTTAGATTTATTTGAGCTTTCTGAAACCCTATAGTCTCTTTAATCTGCACAGCCTAAACCTCACAAAATTGTTCTGACAAACAGATGCTGGAGATGCCAGCACCAGCCACAAGCTCTTGTCCTGTGCCTTGAGTCTAAAGAAGAGGTGTTCTGAGAAAAGAATCAGCACTTGTATGTGATCAGCAAATCTGGGCCATATACCTTGGAAAAGCTTAACTCCTTCCTTTGAGACTGCTTCTCACTGCCATAGTAACAAGCAAATCAGATAAAGTTAACAACAAATGAAAAAACAGGACTGGCCTTTAGTCATGTTACTGCTCCACCTGCTCAGAGAGCAGCCAAGCTGCCAGTGCTCCAGATGTACTGCATAGCTGGATATTAAAATTTAGCATAAGTTCATTTCTATTTCACTAAACAGGAGAATGGTTATTGCCTGATCCTGCTTATAGTGAAACAATAGAAATGTCAGCAGAGGATGACTGGGCCATCAGAATTTAATTTCACTGGGACTGTACTTGAACTGCACTCAGGTTGGATAGAGAAATTGTGATGGGTAGGGAGATATAAAGCTTTCTTCTCCTGTTATGCAACAAATATAGGTATTTATGGTACAGCACAGACACTTGTGGACCAGGGCATTTTTGTTCAGAAATAATTTTAAATTGAAACCATGGCTTCCCTTTTAATTGGATTTTTGACCCATTTCATGAAGGTCTTGCACATTTGTCACTTCTGAAATGCTCTGTGTTGGCAGACAGGGAAGAAGCACGAGTCTGAGCCCCAAGCTGTTCTGACTATTGATTCTCATCAATCCACCTTTAAAAATAAATCACACCATTCAGACTGCGTATCAACAAAAGCCAAATGTAGTGCTACTTATAGAATCACTGAATGGTTTGGGATGGAAGAGACCTTCAATGCTCACCTGGTCCAACTCCCCTGCCATGGGCAGGGACACCTTCCCCTAAATCAGGTTGCTCAAAGCCCCATCCAACCTGGTCTTGAACAGTACCAATAATATGGCAGATACAGCTTTTCTGGGGAACTTCTTTTAGTGACTCACCACTCTCATCACATAAAAAATTCTTCCTTATTCTAGGAATATACTTCCCTATACTACTTCCAATCTACTTGATAAGTGCTTTTGGTGGTAGATACTAATCACATGTACAAGGCTGAGACAGTGGGGCATATGGTGATACCTCTGGTGTACACAGACACACCAGGTTGAGCATCTCCAGTGTCTCCCTGTGCACTTCTGCCCCGTGATGCAGCACACTGCATTTAGAACAGTCACTGTTAAAGATGAAGCTGTTCTGCTTCATGTGGTCAGAGCTCACAGTAAAAACAGTGGTAGTTACCAGCAGAAGGGTAGCCATCCAATGTGCCAAAGAAACAGGGAAATACATAAGAGAAAATTTGTCTTAGGAGGGCTCTTGGAAAGAAGATTATTTTCTTTCCTTTGTATATACTGAGTGGAAGAGGTTTTACATAAAGCACAGATTTTGCATGTCTGCTGAAAGAAGTCACCAAAGAACTGTCTGAAAAAAGCACTGAAACAAGATTGCAGCTTTTAAGCCAACATTAGCTGATGCAACTGTCTGCTCTGATTGTCTGTTCTCAAGCCAAAGCATTCATGTCACACTTGTAGAGGTGCGCATCAATGTGACACCCCTGTACTGACTTCAATCCTACTGCAGTCCAAAGTTGGCTTCATTTTCTTGTGGAATAAAGAGGAATGAAACTAGAAACCAGTATCACCATTTTTAAGGTGTGAATTGTATTACTTGTCATTGCTTTGCATATTGTAAATAGGGTCCACATGGAAAGATTTTGCAGTAAATAAAAATGCTCTTTATCAGCAGTGGGCTTAGGCATCTGGTTTTTCAGTAACCTCAGTGCAGGCAGAGACTGACACACAGGGACTCTTGGACTTGCAGGAGAACATCCACCTAGTTAATGCTGGTGCGCAGCTACTTCTCCTAGCACCTCCTTGATAGGCAATTAAGAATCTTTCCCTGAAGTGGCCAAAAGCAGTGGCTCCTTATGTCCCTTTCAGATGAGCTGAGCAGGGAATCATACCAAAACAAGTCCAAAGACAGGCTTCAAAGACTACCTGGTTCAGGTTACATTTCAACCCACCCTATAATAACTTCACATGCTTTCCATGAAAATTATGGGAAAATCCTTATAAAAATGGGAAAAATCTTCTTTACAGAAGGATAGGAGAACTGGTGCAAAACATACCCAACAGATTCATGTCAAAATCTCATGAGGGGCTTACTGTCATAGTGTCTGTCCTAGAGACCACAAACACGCACATGGGAGATGTATTGGTTTGGCACGGCCTGGTTTTGGGTAGCAGGGGGGCCGCAAAGATGGCTCCTGTGAGGAAGCTGCTGGAAGCTCCCCGCCATGTCCGGCCGAGCCAATGGCTGATGGCTCTGAAGGTGGACATGCTGCTGGCCAGAACT